>BMAO01025145.1:0-27294 GCA_019973975.1 Trichonephila clavata | reverse complement strand
AGGCAGCGATCGTTTTTTAAAAATAATTGTAAGGTAGTTTTCCTGTAACAGTAAGATTAAGGGTGGTACCAGAAATAAACATACAAAAACTGTGTCCGAAGCAATACGCGTGTATGCATTCTCGACACATGTTGTTGATTGTTTCATTTATTTCACATATTGAACACATTAACTCACCACAATCTGACATGCACAAAAACACTTAGAACATACATTTACTTTAACTCCTGATTTTGAAACACTTTGAATTAAATTAAAATTAGGTAGGGTTTTAAAATAAGAATAGTTTATCAAATAACAAAAAATATTGCAAAGTAATGATCGCATTTGAAAAATTTGTAAGGTAGTTTTCTATTATATGGAAAGAAAGGGTGTTCAGGAAATAAACAAAAATCGATCCCATGCAATAGGAGTGTATGTAATCTCGACACACGTTGTGGACTTGTTTCATTTCTTTCACAATACAAACACATATTTTACCAATTCATATAACACTAACAGACACATGTTATCCAGTAGAATTATTTTAATGTAATATTTCGAAACACTTTCTTTAATCTAAATCAAGAATAGGGTTTTCCAAATAAAAATAGCTCAACAAATAGCAAAACACATGTAAAGTACTGATCGCGTTTTAAAAATTAATTGTAAGTAGTTTTCTTTATATGGAAAGAAAGGGTTGTTCAGGAAAAAAAAAAGTCGTAGTCCAAGCAATAGCTTGTATATAATTTCGAAACACTTTGTGACTTGTTTCATTTCTTTCACAAAATAAACACTTATTTTTCCAATTAATATCACACTAAGAGACACAGTTATCCCATAGAATTTTTAATGAAATATTTCGAATCACTTTTCATTAATCTAATTATAGATAGGGCTTTCCAAATAAAAATTTGCCTAATTGTAAAACACATGTAAGGCAGTGATCGCTTTAAAAAAAAATTGTAAGGTAGTTTTCCTGTAATTGTGACAGGAAGGTTTCGTACAGGAAATAAACACACAAAAAGTGTGTCCTAAGCAATACGCGTGTATGGTATTCTCGACATATGTTGTTGACTTGTTTCATTTATTTCACATATTGAACACATTAATTCACCACAATCTGACATGCACAAAAACACTTAGAACAAATACATTTACTTTAACTCCTGATTTTGAAACACTTTGAATTAAATTAAAATTAGGTAGGGTTTTAAAGTAAGAATAGTTTATCAAATAACAAAAAAATACTGCAAAGTAATGATCGCGATTTAAAAAATATTTGTAAGGTAGTTTTCTATTATATGGAAAGAAAGGGTGGTTCAGGAAATAAACAAAAATCGATCCCATGCAATAGGAGTGTATGTAATCTCGACACACGTTGTGGACTTGTTTCATTTCTTTCACAATACAAACACATGTTTTCCAATTCATATCACACTAACAGACATACATTATTCTAGTAGAATAATATTTCGAATAACTTTTCTTTAATCTAAATCACGGATAGAATTTTCCAAATAAAAATAGTTCGCCTAATAGCAAAGCACATGGAAAGTAGTGATCGCGTTTTAAAAAATAATTGAAAGATAGATTTCCTGCAACAGTGAGTTTAAGGGTTGGTACCGGAAATAAACATACAAAAACTGTGTCCTAAGCAATACGCGTGTATGCATTCTCGACACATGTTGTTGAATTGTTTCATTTCTTTCACATAATAAACACATACTTTCCAATTCATATCACACAAACTGACACACGTTATCCCAGTAGAAAATTTTTAATGAAATATTTCGAAACACTTTTCATTAATCTAAATTATAGATAGGGCTTTCCAAATAAAAGTAGTTCACCTAATAATAAAACACATGTAAGGCAGTGATTGTTTTTTAAAAAATAATCGTAAGGTAGATTTACTGTAACAGTGAATTTAAGGGGTGGTACCAGAAATAAACATAAAAAACTGTGTCCGAAGCAATACCCGTGTATGCATTCTCGACACATGTTGTTGAATTGTTTCATTTATTTCACCTAATGAACAAATTACCTCTCCCCAATCTGACATTCACAAAAACACTTAGAACACATACATTTACTTTAAATCCTGATTTTGAAACTCTTTAAATTAAATTAAAATTAAGGTAGGGTTTCAAAATAAGAATAATTTATCAAATAACAAACAATATTGTAAAGTAATGATCGAGTTTTAAAAAATAATTGTTAGGTATTTTTTTATTATATGGAAAGAAAGGGTTGTTCAGGAAATAAACAAAAAGTCGTATTCCATGCAATAGGCTTGTATATAATTTCGAAACACTTTGTGGACTTGTTTCATTTCTTTCACAAAATAAACACATATTTTCCAATTCATATCACACTAACAGACACACGTTATCCAGTAGAACTTTTTTAATGAAATATTTCGAATCACTTTTCATTAATCTAAATTATAGATAGGGCTTTCCAAATAAAAATAGTTCGCCTAATAGTAAAACACATGTAAGGCAGTGATCGTTTTTTAAAAAATAATTGTAAGGTAGTTTTCCTGTAACAGTGAGTTTAAGGGGTGGAACCAGAAATAAACATACAAAAACTGTGTCCCAAGCAATACGTGTGTATGCATTCTCGACACATGTTGTTGACTTCTTTCTTTTATTTAACATATTGAACATATTACCTCACCACAATCTGACATGCACAAAAACACTTAGAACACATATATTTACTTTAACTCCTGATTTAGAAACACTTTGAATTAAATTAAAATTAGGTAGGGTTTTAAAATAAGAATAGTTTATCAAAAACAAAAAATATTGCAAAGTAATGATCGCGTTTAAAAAATAATTGTAAGGTAGTTTTCTGTTATATGGAAAGAAAGCGTGGTTCAGGAAATAAACAAAATTCGTATCACATGTAATAGGAGTGTATGTAATCTCGACACACGTTGTGGACTTGTTTTACTTCTTTCATAATACAAAGACATATTTTCAAATTCATATCACACTAACAGACACACATTATCCTAGTAGAATAATATTTCGAATAACTTTTCTTAAATCTAAATCACGGTTAGGATTTTCCAAATAAAAATAGTTCATTAAATAGGAAAATACATGCAAAGTAGTTATAGCGTTTTAAAAATTAATTGTAAGGTAGTTTTCTATTATATTGAAAGAAAGGGTGGTTCAGGAAATAAACAAAAAGCCGTATTTCATGCAAAAGTCTTGTATTTAATCTCGAAATACTTTGTGGACTTGTTTCATTTCTTTCACAAAATAAACACATATTTTCCAATTCATTTCACACTAACAGACACACATTATCCCAGTAGAACTTTTTAATGAAATATTTCGAATCAATTTTCTTTAATTTAATTCAAGAATAGGGATTTAAAAATAAAAATAGTTCACCAAATAGTAAAACACATGTAAAGTACTGATCGCGTTTTAAAAATTAATTGTAAGGTAGTTTTCTATTATATGGGAAGAAAGGGTTGTTCAGGAAGTAAACAAAAAGTCGTATTCCGTGAAATAGGCTTGTATATAATTTCGAAACACTTTGTGGACTCGTTTCAATTCTTTCATAAATAAACACATATTTTCCAATTCATATAACACTAACAGTTACAAGTTATCCCAGTAAAATTATTTTAATGTAATATTTCGAAACACTTTTCATTAATCTAAATTATAGATAGGGCTTTCCAAATAAAAATAGTTCGCCTAATAGTAAAACACATGTAAGGCAGTGATCGTTTTTAAAAAATAATTGTAAGGTAGTTTTCCTGTAACAGTAAGTTTAAGGGGTGGTACCAGAAATAAACATACAAAAACTGTGTCCGAAGCAATACGCGTGTATGCATTCTCGACACATGTTGTTGACTTGTTTCATTTATTTCACATATTGAACACATTACTCACCACAATCTGACATGCACAAAAACACTTAGAACACATACATTTACTTTAACTCCTGATTTTGAAACACTTTGAATTAAATTAATATTTATGTAGGGTTTTAAAATAAGAATATTTTATCAAATAACAAAAAATATTGCAAAGTAATGATCGCGATTTGAAAAATATTTGTAAGTTAGTTTTTTATTATATGGAAAGAAAGGGTTGTTCAGGAAATAAACAAAAATCGATCCCATGCAATAGGAGTGTATGTAATCTCGACACACGTTGTGGACTTGTTTCATTTCTTTCACAATACAAACACATATTTACCAATTCATATAACACTAACAGACACACGTTATCCCAGTAGAATTATTTTAATGTAATATTTCGAAACACTTTTCTTTAATCTAAATCAAGAATAGGGTTTTCCAAATAAAAATAGTTCACCAAATAGCAAAACACATGTAAAGTAGTGATCGCGTTTTAAAAATTAATTGTAAGGTAGTTTTCTTTATATGGAAAGAAAGGGTTGTTCAGGAAAAAAAAAAAGTCGTATTCCAAGCAATAGGCTTGTATATAATTTCGAAACACTTTGTGGACTTGTTTCATTTCTTTCACAAATAAACACTTATTTTCCAATTAATATCAAACTAACAGACACACGTTATCCCAGTAGAATTTTTTAATGAAATATTTCGAATCACTTTTCATTAATCTAAATTATAGATAGGGCTTTCCAAATAAAAATAGTTCGCCTAATAGTAAAACACATGTAAGGCAGTGATCGTTTTTAAAAAATAATTGTAAGGTAGTTTTCCTGTAATTGTGACAGAAGGGTTCGTACAGGAAATAAACATACAAAAAGTGTGTCCTAAGCAATACGCGTGTATGTATTCTCGACATATGTTGTTGACTTGTTTCATTTATTTCACATATTGAACACATTAATTCACCACAATCTGACATGCACAAAAACACTTAGAACAAATACATTTACTTTAACTCCTGATTTTGAAACACTTTGAATTAAATTAAAATTTAGGTAGGTTTTAAATAAGAATAGTTTATCAAATAACAAAAAATATGCAAAGTAATGATCGCGATTTAAAAAATATTTGTAAGGTAGTTTTCTATTATATGGAAAGAAAGGGTTGTTCAGGAAATAAACAAAAATCGATCCATGCAATAGGAGTGTATGTAATCTCGACACACGTTGTGGACTTGTTTCATTTCTTTCACAATACAAACATATGTTTCCAATTCATATCACACTAACAGACATACATTATTCTAGTAGAATAATATTTCGAATAACTTTTCTTTAATCTAAATCACGGATAGAATTTTCCAAATAAAAATAGTTCGCCTAATAGCAAAGTACATGCAAAGTACTGATCGCGTTTTAAAAAATAATTGAAAGATAGATTTCCTGCAACAGTGAGTTTAAGGGTGGTACCGGAAATAAACATACAAAAACTGTGTCCTAAGCAATACGCGTGTATGCATTCTCGACACATGTTGTTGAATTGTTTCATTTCTTTCACATAATAAACACATACTTTCCAATTCATATCACACAAACTGACACACGTTATCAAGTAGAACATTTTTAATGAAATATTTCGAAACACATTTCATTAATCTAAATTATAGATAGGGCTTTCCAAATAAAAATAGTTCGCCTAATAGTAAAACACATGTAAGGCAGTGATTGTTTTTCAAAAAATAATCGTAAGGTAGTTTACTGTAACAGTGAATTAAGGGTGGTACCAGAAATAAACATATAAAAACTGTGTCCGAAGCAATACGCGTGTATGCATTCTCGACACATGTTGTTGACTTGTTTCATTTATTTCACATATTGAACACATTAATTCACCACAATCTGACATACACAAAACACTTATAAGAAATACATTTACTTTAACTCCTGATTTTGAAACTCTTTGAATTAAATTAAATTTAGGTAGGTTTTCAAAATAAGAATAGTTTATCAATAACAAACAATATTGTAAAGTAATGATCGGTTTAAAAATAATTGTAAGTAGTTTTCTATTATATGGAAAGAAAGGGTTGTTCAGGAAATAACAAAAAGTCGATTCCATGCAATAGGCTTGTATATAATTTCAAACCTTTGTGGACTCGTTTCAATTCTTTCGAAATAAACACATATTTTCCAATTCATATAACACTAACATACACACGTTATCCAGTAGAATTTTTAATGAAATATTTCGAATCACTTTTCATTAATCTAAATTGTAGATAGGGCTTTCCAAATAAAAATAGTTCGCCTAATAGTAAAACACATGTAAGGCAGTGATCGTTTTTAAAAAATAATTGTAAGGTAGTTTTCCTGTAACAGTGAGTTTAAGGGTGGTACCAGGAAATAAACATACAAAACTGTGTCCGAAGCAATACGCGTGTATGCATTCTCGACACATGTTGTTGACTTGTTTCATTATTTCACATATTGAACATATTACCTCACCACAATCTGACATGCACAAAACACTTAGAACACATACATTTACTTTAACTCCTGATTTTGAAACACTTTGAATTAAATTAAAATTAGGTAGGGTTTTAAAATAAGAATAGTTTATCAAAAACAAAAAATATTGCTAAAGTAATGATCGCGTTTAAAAAATAATTGTAAGGTAGTTTTCTGTTATATGGAAAGAAAGGTGGTTCAGGAAATAAACAAAATCGATCCCATGAATAGGAGTGTATGTAATCTCGACACACGTTGTGGACTTGTTTTCATTTCTTTCACAATACAAAACATATTTCAAATTCATATAACACTAACAGACAACATTATCTAGTAGAATAATATTTCGAATAACTTTTCTTAATCTAAATCACGTATAGGATTTCCAAATAAAAATAGTTCATTAAATAGCAAAATACATGCAAAGTAGTGATCGCGTTTTAAAAATTAATTGTAAGGTAGTTTTCTATTATATGGAAAGAAAGGGTTGTTCAGGAAATAAACAAAAGTCGTATTCCATGCAATAGGCTTGTATATAATTTCGAACACTTTGTGACTTGTTTCATTTCTTTCACAAAATAAACACATATTTTCCAATTCATATCACACTAAAGACACACGTTATCCCAGTAGAAATTTTTAATGAATATTTCGAAACACTTTTCATTAATCTAAATTATAGATAGGGCTTTCCAAATAAAAATAGTTCGCCTAATAGTAAAACACATGTAAGGCAGTGATCGTTTTTAAAAAAATAATGTAAGGTAGTTTTCTGTAACAGTGAATTTAAGGGTGGTACCAGAAATAAACATACAAAAACTGTGTCCGAAGCAATACGCGTGTATGCATTCTCGACACATGTTGTTGATTTGTTTCATTTATTTCACATATTGAACACATTAATCACCACAATCTGACATGCACAAAAACACTTAGAAACATACATTTACTTTAACTCCTGATTTTGAAACACTTTGAATTAAATTAAAATTAGGTAGGTTTTAAAATAAGAATAGTTTATCAAATAACAAAAAATATTGCAAAGTAATGATCGCGATTTGAAAAATATTTGTAAGTTAGTTTTCTATTATATGGAAAGAAAGGGTTGTTCAGGAAATAAACAAAAATCGATCCCATGCAATAGGAGTGTATGTAATCTCGACACACGTTGTGGACTTGTTTCATTTCTTTCACAATACAAACACATATTTACCAATTCATATAACACTAACAGACACATGTTATCCAGTAGAATTATTTTAATGTAATATTTCGAAACACTTTCTTTAATCTAAATCAAGAATAGGGTTTTCCAAATAAAAATAGCTCAACAAATAGCAAAACACATGTAAAGTACTGATCGCGTTTTAAAAATTAATTGTAAGGTAGTTTTCTTTTATATGGAAAGAAAGGGTTGTTCAGGAAAAAAAAAAGTCGTATCCAAGCAATAGGCTTGTATATAATTTCGAAACACTTTGTGGACTTGTTTCATTTCTTGCACAAAATAAACACTTATTTTCCAATTAATATCGCACTAGAGACACACGTTATCCAGTAGAACTTTTTTAATGAAATATTTCGAAACATTTTCATTAATCTAAATTATAGATAGGGCTTTGAAATAAAAATAGTTCGCCTAATTGTAAAACACATGTAAGGCAGTGATCGCTTTAAAAAATAATTGTAAGGTAGTTTTCCTGTAATTGTGACAGGAAGGTTTCGTACAGGAAATATACACACAAAAAGTTTGTCCTAAGCAATACGCGTGTATGTATTCTCGACATATGTTGTTGATTTGTTTCATTTATTTCACATATTGAACACATTAATTCACCACAATATGACATGCACAAAAACACTTATAACAAATACATTTACTTTAACTCCTGATTTTGAAACACTTTGAATTAAATTAAAATTTAGGTAGGGTTTTAAAGTAAGAATAGTTTATCAAATAACAAAAAATATTGCAAAGTAATGATCGCGATTTGAAAAATATTTGTAAGGTAGTTTTCTATTATATGGAAAGAAAGGGTTGTTCAGGAAATAAACAAAAAGTCGTATTCCATGCAATAGGCTTGTATATAATTTTGAAACACTTTGTGGACTTGGTTCATTTCTTTCACAAAATAAACACATACTTTCCAATTCATATCACACAAACTGACACACGTTATCCCAGTAGAACATTTTTAATGCAATATTTCGAAACACTTTTCATTAATCTAAATTATAGATAGGGCTTTCCAAATAAAAATAGTTCGCCTAATAGTAAAACACATGTAAGGCAGTGATCGTTTTTTAAAAAATAATCGTAAGGTAGTTTTGCTGTAACAGTGAATTTAAGGGGTGGTACCAGAAATAAACATATAAAAACTGTGTCCGAAGCAATACGCGTGTATGCATGCTCGACACATGTTGTTGACTTGTTTCATTTATTTCAAATATTGAACACATTAATTCACCACAATCTGACATACACAAATCACTTATATCAAATACATTTACTTTAACTCCTGATTTTGAAACTCTTTGAATTAAATTAAAATTTAGGTAGGGTTTCAAAATAAGAATAGTTTATCAAATAACAAACAATATTGTAAAGTAATGATCGAGTTTTAAAAAATAATTGTAAGGTAGTTTTCTATTATATGGAAAGAAAGGGTTGTTCAGGAAATAAACAAAAATCGATCCCATGCAATAGGAGTGTATGTAATCTCGTCACACGTTGTGGACTTGTTTCATTTCTTTCACAATACAAACACATATTTACCAATTCATATAACACTAACAGACACATGTTATCCCAGTAGAATTATTTTAATGTAATATTTCGAAACACTTTCTTTAATCTAAATCAAGAATAGGGTTTCCAAATAAAAATAGCTCAACAAATAGCAAAACACATGTAAAGTACTGATCGCGTTTTAAAATTAATTGTAAGGTAGTTTTCTTTATATGGAAAGAAAGGGTTGTTCAGGAAAAAAAAAAGTCGTAGTCCAAGCAATAGGCTTGTATATAATTTCGAAACACTTTGTGGACTTGTTTCATTTCTTGCACAAAATAAACACTTATTTTCCAATTAATATCGCACTGAGAGACACATGTTATCCCAGTAGAATAATTTTATTGTAATATTTCGAAACACTTTTCTTTAATCTAAATTATAGATAGGGCTTTGAAAATAAAAATAGTTCGCCTAATTGTAAAACACATGTAAGGCAGTGATCGCTTTAAAAAATAATTGTAAGGTAGTTTTCCTGTAATTGTGACAGGAAGGTTTCGTACAGGAAATATACACACAAAAAGTTTGTCCTAAGCAATACGCGTGTATGTATTCTCGACATATGTTGTTGATTTGTTTCATTTATTTCACATATTGAACACATTAATTCACCACAATATGACATGCACAAAAACACTTATAACAAATACATTTACTTTAACTCCTGATTTTGAAACACTTTGAATTAAATTAAAATTTAGGTAGGGGTTTTAAAGTAAGAATAGTTTATCAAATAACAAAAAATATTGCAAAGTAATGATCGCAATTTAAAAAATATTTGTAAGGTAGTTTTCTATTATATGGAAAGAAAGGGTGGTTCAGGAAATAAACAAAAATCGATCCCATGCAATAGGAGTGTATGTATTCTTGACACACGTTGTGGACTTGTTTCATTTCTTTCACAATACAAACATATGTTTTCCAATTCATATCACACTAACAGACATACATTATTCTAGTAGAATAATATTTCGAATAACTTTTCTTTAATCTAAATCACGGATAGAATTTTCCAAATAAAAATAGTTCGCCTAATAGCAAAGTACATGCAAAGTACTGATCTCGTTTTAAAAAATAATTGAAAGATAGATTTCCTGCAACAGTGAGTTTAAGGGGTGGTACCGGAAATAAACATACAAAAACTGTGTCCTAAGCAATACGCGTGTATGCATTCTCGACACATGTTGTTGAATTGTTTAATTTCTTTCACATAATAAACACATACTTTCCAATTCATATCACGCAAACTGACACACGTTATCCCAGTAGAACATTTTTAATGAAATATTTCGAAACACATTTCATTAATCTAAATTATAGATAGGGCTTTCCAAATAAAAATAGTTCGCCTAATAGTAAAACACATGTAAGGCAGTGATTGTTTTTTAAAAAATAATCGTAAGGTAGTTTTACTGTAACAGTGAATTTAAGGGGTGGTACCAGAAATAAACATATAAAAACTGTGTCCGAAGCAATACTCGTGTATGCATTCTCGACACATGTTGTTGACTTGTTTCATTTATTTCACATATTGAACACATTAATTCACCACAATCTGACATACACAAAAACACTTATAAGAAATACATTTACTTTAACTCCTGATTTTGAAACTCTTTGAATTAAATTACAATTTAGGTAGGGTTTCAAAATAAGAATAGTTTATCACATAACAAACAATATTGTAAAGTAATGAACGAGTTTAAAAAAATAATTGTAAAGTAGTTTTCTATTATATGGAAAGAAAGGGTTGTTCAGGAAATAACCAAAAAGTCGCATTCCATGCAATAGGCTTGTATATAATTTTGAAAGCCTTTGTGGACTCGTTTCAATTCCTTCGGAAAATAAACACATATATTCCAATTCATATAACACTAACATTCACACGTTATCCCAGTAGAACATTTTTAATGAAATATTTCGAATCACTTTTCATTAATCTAAATTGTAGATAGGGCTTTCCAAATAAAAATAGTTCGCCTAATAGTAAAACACATGTAAGGCAGTGATTGTTTTTTAAAAAATAATCGTAAGGTAGTTTTACTGTAACAGTGAATTTAAGGGGTGGTACCAGAAATAAACATATAAAAACTGTGTCCGAAGCAATACTCGTGTATGCATTCTCGACACATGTTGTTGACTTGTTTCATTTATTTCACATATTGAACACATTAATTCACCACAATCTGACATACACAAAAACACTTATAAGAAATACATTTACTTTAACTCCTGATTTTGAAACTCTTTGAATTAAATTACAATTTAGGTAGGGTTTAAAAATAAGAATAGTTTATCACATAACAAACAATATTGTAAAGTAGTTTTCTATTATATGGAAAGAAAGGGTTGTTCAGGAAATAACCAAAAAGTCGCATTCCATGCAATAGGCTTGTATATAATTTTGAAAGCCTTTGTGGACTCGTTTCAATTCCTTCACAAAATAAACACATATATTCCAATTCATATAACACTAACATTCACACGTTATCCCAGTAGAATTATTTTAATGTAATATTTCGAAACACTTTTCTTTAATCTAAATCAAGAATAGGGTTTTCCAAATAAAAATAGCTCAACAAATAGCAAAACACATGTAAAGTACTGATCGCGTTTTAAAAATTAATTGTAAGGTAGTTTTCTTTTATATGGAAAGAAAGGGTTGTTCAGGAAAAAAAAAAGTCGTAGTCCAAGCAATAGGCTTGTATATAATTTCGAAACACTTTGTGGACTTGTTTCATTTCTTTCACAAAATAAACACATATTTTCCAATTAATATCGCACTAAGAGACACACGTTATCCCAGTAGAACTTTTTTAATGAAATATTTCGAATCATTTTTCATTAATCTAAATTATAGATAGGGCTTTGAAAATAAAAATAGTTCGCCTAATTGTAAAACACATGTAAGGCAGTGATCGCTTTAAAAAAATAATTGTAAGGTAGTTTTCCTGTAATTGTGACAGGAAGGTTTCGTACAGGAAATAAACACACAAAAAGTTTGTCCTAAGCAATACGCGTGTATGTATTCTCGACATATGTTGTTGACTTGTTTCATTTATTTCACATATTGAACACATTAATTCACCACAATCTGACATGCACAAAAACACTTAGAACAAATACATTTACTTTAACTCCTGATTTTGAAACACTTTGAATTAAATTAAAATTTAGGTAGGGTTTTAAAGTAAGAATAGTTTATCAAATAACAAAAAATACTGCAAAGTAATGATCGCGATTTAAAAAATATTTGTAAGGTAGTTTTCTATTATATGGAAAGAAAGGGTGGTTCAGGAAATAAACAAAAATCGATCCCATGCAATAGGAGTGTATGTATTCTCGACACACGTTGTGGACTTGTTTCATTTCTTTCACAATACAAACATATGTTTTCCAATTCATATCACACTAACAGACATACATTATTCTAGTAGAATAATATTTCGAATAACTTTTCTTTAATCTAAATCACGGATAGAATTTTCCAAATAAAAATAGTTCGCCTAATAGCAAAGTACATGCAAAGTACTGATCGCGTTTTAAAAAATAATTGAAAGATAGATTTCCTGCAACAGTGAGTTTAAGGGGTGGTACCGGAAATAAACATACAAAAACTGTGTCCTAAGCAATACGCGTGTATGCATTCTCGACACATGTTGTTGAATTGTTTCATTTCTTTCACATAATAAACACATACTTTCCAATTCATATCACACAAACTGACACACGTTATCAAGTAGAACATTTTTAATGAAATATTTCGAAACACATTTCATTAATCTAAATTATAGATAGGGCTTTCCAAATAAAAATAGTTCGCCTAATAGTAAAACACATGTAAGGCAGTGATTGTTTTTTAAAAATAATCGTAAGGTAGTTTTACTGTAACAGTGAATTTAAGGGGTGGTACCAGAAATAAACATATAAAAACTGTGTCCGAAGCAATACTCGTGTATGCATTCTCGACACATGTTGTTGACTTGTTTCATTTATTTCACATATTGAACACATTAATTCACCACAATCTGACATACACAAAAACACTTATAAGAAATACATTTACTTTAACTCCTGATTTTGAAACTCTTTGAATTAAATTACAATTTAGGTAGGGTTTCAAAATAAGAATAGTTTATCACATAACAAACAATATTGTAAAGTAGTTTTCTATTATATGGAAAGAAAGGGTTGTTCAGGAAATAACCAAAAAGTCGCATTCCATGCAATAGGCTTGTATATAATTTTGAAAGCCTTTGTGGACTCGTTTCAATTCCTTCACAAAATAAACACATATATTCCAATTCATATAACACTAACATTCACACGTTATCCCAGTAGAACATTTTTAATGAAATATTTCGAATCACTTTTCATTAATCTAAATTGTAGATAGGGCTTTCCAAATAAAAATAGTTCGCCTAATAGTAAAACACATGTAAGGCAGTGATCGTTTTTTAAAAAATAATTGTAAGGTAGTTTTCCTGTAACAGTGAGTTTAAGGGGTGGTACCAGAAATAAACATACAAAAACTGTGTCCGAAGCAATACGCGTGTATGCATTCTCGACACATGTTGTTGAATTGTTTCAATTATTTCACATATTGAACATATTACCTCACCACAATCTGACATGCACAAAAACACTTAGAACACATATATTTACTTTAACTCCTTATTTAGAAACACTTTGAATTAAATTAAAACTTAGGTAGGGTTTTAAAATAAGAATAGTTTATCAAAAAACAAAAAATATTGCTAAGTAATGATCGCGTTTTAAAAAATAATTGTAAGGTAGTTTTCTGTTATATGGAAAGAAAGCGTGGTTCAGGAAATAAACAAAATTCGTATCCCATGTAATAGGAGTGTATGTAATCTCGACACACGTTGTGGACTTGTTTTACTTCTTTCATAATACAAAGACATATTTTCAAATTCATATCACACTAACAGACACACATTATCCTAGTAGAATAATATTTCGAATAACTTTTCTTAAATCTAAATCACGGTTAGGATTTTCCAAATAAAAATAGTTCATTAAATAGGAAAATACATGCAAAGTAGTTATAGCGTTTTAAAAATTAATTGTAAGGTAGTTTTCTATTATATGGAAAGAAAGGGTTGTTCAGGAAATAAACAAAAAGTCGTATTCCATGCAATAGGCTTGTATATAATTTCGAAACACTTTGTGGACTTGTTTCATTTCTTTCATAAAATAAACACATACTTTCCAATTCATATCACACAAACTGACACACGTTATCCCAGTAGAACATTTTTAATGAAATATTTCGAAACACTTTTCATTAATCTAAATTATAGATAGGGCTTTCCAAATAAAAATAGTTCGCCTAATAGTAAAACACATGTAAGGTAGTAATTGTTTTTTAAAAAATAATTGTAAGGTAGTTTTCCTGTAACAGTGAATTTAAGGGGTGGTACCAGAAATAAACATACTAAAAACTGTGTCCGAAGCAATACGCGTGTATGCATGCTCGACACATGTTGTTGACTTGTTTCATTTATTTCACATATTGAACACATTAATTCACCACAATCTGACATACACAAAAACACTTATAAGAAATACATTTACTTTAACTCCTGATTTTGAAACTCTTTGAATTAAATTAAAATTTAGGTAGGTTTCAAAATAAGAATAGTTTATCAAATAACAAACAATATTGTAAAGTGATGATCGAGTTTTAAAAAATATTTGTAAGGTAGTTTTCTATTATATGGAAAGAAAGGGTTGTTCAGGAAATAAACAAAAATCGATCCCATGCAATAGGAGTGTATGTAATCTCGACACACGTTGTGGACTTGTTTCATTTCTTTCACAATACAAACACATATTTACCAATTCATATAACACTAACAGACACATGTTATCCCAGTAGAATTATTTTAATGTAATATTTCGAAACACTTTTCTTTAATCTAAATCAAGAATAGGGTTTTCCTAATAAAAATAGCTCAACAAATAGCAAAACACATGTAAAGTACTGATCGCGTTTTAAAAATTAATTGTAAGGTAGTTTTCTTTTATATGGAAATAAAGGGTGGTTCAGGAAAAAAAAAAAGTCGTATTCCATGCAATAGGCTTGTATATAATTTCGAAACAATTTGTGTACTTGTTTCATTTCTTTCAGAAAAATAAACACTTATTTTCCAATTAATATCACACTAACAGACACACTTCATCCAAGTAGAATTATTTTAATGTAATATTTCGAATCATTTTTCATTAATCTAAATTATAGATAGGGCTTTGAAAATAAAAATAGTTCGCCTAATTGTAAAACACATGTAAGGCAGTGATCGCTTTAAAAAAAATAATTGTAAGGTAGTTTTCCTGTAATTGTGACAGGAAGGTTTCGTACAGGAAATAAACACACA
Source organism: Trichonephila clavata (assembly GCA_019973975.1). Lineage (NCBI taxonomy): Eukaryota > Metazoa > Arthropoda > Arachnida > Araneae > Nephilidae > Trichonephila > Trichonephila clavata. The sequence goes on along the minus strand of BMAO01025145.1, from coordinate 11,733 downwards.
AAAAGTTTGTCCTAAGCAATACGCGTGTATGTATTCTCGACATATGTTGTTGACTTGTTTCATTTATTTCACATATTGAACACATTAATTCACCACAATCTGACATGCACAAAAACACTTAGAACAAATACATTTACTTTAACTCCTGATTTTGAAACACTTTGAATTAAATTAAAATTTAGGTAGGGTTTTAAAGTAAGAATAGTTTATCAAATAAGAAAAAATACTGCAAAGTATTGATCGCGATTTAAAAAATATTTGTAAGGTAGTTTTCTATTATATGGAAAGAAAGGGTGGTTCAGGAAATAAACAAAAATCGATCCCATGCAATAGGAGTGTATGTAATCTCGACACACGTTGTGGACTTGTTTCATTTCTTTCACAATACAAACACATATTGACCAATTCATATAACACTAACAGACACACGTTATCCAAGTAGAATTATTTTAATGTAATATTTCGAAACACTTTTCTTTAATCTAAATCAAGAATAGGGGTTTCCAAATAAAAATAGCTCAACAAATAGCAAAACACATGCAAAGTACTGATCGCGTTTTAAAAATTAATTGTAAGGTAGTTTTCTTTTATATGGAAAGAAAGGGTTGTTCAGAAAAAAAAAGTCGTAGTCCAAGCAATAGGCTTGTATATAATTTCGAAACACTTTGAGGACTTGTTTCATTTGTTTCACAAAATAAACACTTATTTTCCAATTAATATCGCACTAAGAGACACACGTTATCCCAGTAGAACATTTTTAATGAAATATTTCGAATCACTTTTCATTAATCTAAATTGTAGATAGGGCTTTCCAAATAAAAATAGTTCGCCTAATAGTAAAACACATGTAAGGCAGTGATTGTTTTTAAAAAATAATCGTAAGGTAGTTTTACTGTAACAGTGAATTTAAGGGGTGGTACCAGAAATAAACATATAAAAACTGTGTCCGAAGCAATACTCGTGTATGCATTCTCGACACATGTTGTTGACTTGTTTCATTTATTTCACATATTGAACACATTAATTCACCACAATCTGACATACACAAAAACACTTATAAGAAATACATTTACTTTAACTCCTGATTTTGAAACTCTTTGAATTAAATTACAATTTAGGTAGGGTTTCAAAATAAGAATAGTTTATCACATAACAAACAATATTGTAAAGTAATGAACGAGTTTAAAAAAATAATTGTAAAGTAGTTTTCTATTATATGGAAAGAAAGGGTTGTTCAGGAAATAACCAAAAAGTCGCATTCCATGCAATAGGCTTGTATATAATTTTGAAAGCCTTTGTGGACTCGTTTCAATTCCTTCGGAAAATAAACACATATATTCCAATTCATATAACACTAACATTCACACGTTATCCCAGTAGAACATTTTTAATGAAATATTTCGAATCACTTTTCATTAATCTAAATTGTAGATAGGGCTTTCCAAATAAAAATAGTTCGCCTAATAGTAAAACACATGTAAGGCAGTGATCGTTTTTTAAAAAATAATTGTAAGGTAGTTTTCCTGTAACAGTGAGTTTAAGGGGTGGTACCAGAAATAAACATACAAAAACTGTGTCCGAAGCAATACGCGTGTATGCATTCTCGACACATGTTGTTGAATTGTTTCAATTATTTCACATATTGAACATATTACCTCACCACAATCTGACATGCACAAAAACACTTAGAACACATATATTTACTTTAACTCCTTATTTAGAAACACTTTGAATTAAATTAAAACTTAGGTAGGGTTTTAAAATAAGAATAGTTTATCAAAAAACAAAAAATATTGCTAAGTAATGATCGCGTTTTAAAAAATAATTGTAAGGTAGTTTTCTGTTATATGGAAAGAAAGCGTGGTTCAGGAAATAAACAAAATTCGTATCCCATGTAATAGGAGTGTATGTAATCTCGACACACGTTGTGGACTTGTTTTACTTCTTTCATAATACAAAGACATATTTTCAAATTCATATCACACTAACAGACACACATTATCCTAGTAGAATAATATTTCGAATAACTTTTCTTAAATCTAAATCACGGTTAGGATTTTCCAAATAAAAATAGTTCATTAAATAGGAAAATACATGCAAAGTAGTTATAGCGTTTTAAAAATTAATTGTAAGGTAGTTTTCTATTATATGGAAAGAAAGGGTTGTTCAGGAAATAAACAAAAAGTCGTATTCCATGCAATAGGCTTGTATATAATTTTGAAACACTTTGTGGACTTGGTTCATTTCTTTCAAAAAATAAACACATACTTTCCAATTCATATCACACAAACTGACACACGTTATCCCAGTAGAACATTTTTAATGCAATATTTCGAAACACTTTTCATTAATCTAAATTATAGATAGGGCTTTCCAAATAAAAATAGTTCGCCTAATAGTAAAAACATGCAAGGTAGTATTGTTTTTTAAAAAATAATGTAAGGTAGTTTTGCTGTAACAGTGAATTTAAGGGTGGTACCAGAAATAAACATATAAAAACTGTGTCCGAAGCAATACGCGTGTATGCATTCTCGACACATGTTGTTGAATTGTTTCATTTCTTTCACATATTGAACACATTAATTCACCACAATCTGACATACACAAAAACACTTATAAGAAATACATTTACTTTAACTCCTGATTTTGAAACTCTTTGAATTAAATTAAAATTTAGGTAGGTTTTCAAATAAGAATAGTTTATCAAATAACAAACAATATTGTAAAGTATGATCGAGTTTTAAAAATAATTGTAAGGTAGTTTTCTATTATATGGAAAGAAAGGGTGGTTCAGGAAATAAACAAAAATCGATCCCATGCAATAGGAGTGTATGTAATCTCGACACACGTTGTGGACTTGTTTCATTTCTTTCACAATACAAACACATATTTACCAATTCATATAACACTAAGAGACACATGTTATCCCAGTAGAATTATTTTAATGTAATATTTCGAAACACTTTTCTTTAATCTAAATCAGAATAGGGTTTTCCAAATAAAAATAGCTCAACAAATAGCAAAACACATGTAAAGTACTGATCGCGTTTTAAAAATTAATTGTAAGGTAGTTTTCTTTTATATGGAAAGAAAGGGTTGTTCAGGAAAAAAAAAAAGTCGTAGTCCATGCAATAGGCTTGTATATAATTTCGAAACACTTTGTGGACTTGTTTCATTTCTTTCACAAAATAAACACTTATTTTCCAATTAATATCGCACTGAGAGACACACGTTATCCAGTAGAACTTTTTTAATGAAATATTTCGAAACATTTTTCTTTAATCTAAATTATAGATAGGGCTTTGAAAATAAAAATAGTTCGCCTAATTGTAAAACACATGTAAGGCAGTGATCGCTTTAAAAAATAATTGTAAGGTAGTTTTCGTGTAATTGTGACAGGAAGGTTTCGTACAGAAATAAACACACAAAAAGTGTGTCCTAAGCAATACGCGTGTATGTATACTCGACAAATGTTACTGACTTGTTTCATTTATTTCACAAATTAAACTAACCCCAATCTGACATGCACAAAAACACTTAGAACACATACATTTACTTTAACTCCTGATTTTGAAACACTTTGAATTAAATTAAAATTTAGGTAGGGTTTTAAAATAAGAATAGTTTATCAAATAACAAAAAATATTGCAAAGTAATGATCGCGATTTAAAAAATATTTGTAAGGTAGTTTTCTATTATATGGAAAGAAAGGGTTGTTCAGGAAATAAACAAAAATCGATCCCATGCAATAGGAGTGTATGTAATCTCGACACACGTTGTGGACTTGTTTCATTTCTTTCACAATACAAACACATATTTACCAATTCATATAACACTAACAGACACATGTTATCCCAGTAGAATTATTTTAATGTAATATTTCGAAACACTTTTCTTTAATCTAAATCAAGAATAGGGTTTTCCAAATAAAAATAGCTCAACAAATAGCAAAACACATGTAAAGTACTGATCGCGTTTTAAAAATTAATTGTAAGGTAGTTTTCTTTTATATGGAAATAAAGGGTTGTTCAGGAAAAAAAAAAAAGTCGTAGTCCAAGCAATAGGCTTGTATATAATTTCGAAACACTTTGTGGACTTGTTTCATTTCTTTCACAAAATAAACACTTATTTTCCAATTAATATCGCACTAAGAGACACACGTTATCCCAGTAGAACTTTTTTAATGAAATATTTCGAAACATTTTTCAGTAATCTAAATTATAGATAGGGCTTTGAAAATAAAAATAGTTCGCCTAATTGTAAAACACATGTAAGGCAGTGATCGCTTTAAAAAAAATAATTGTAAGGTAGTTTTCCTGTAATTGTGACAGAAAGGTTTCGTACAGGAAATAAACACACAAAAAGTTTGTCCTAAGCAATACGCGTGTATGTATTCTCGACATATGTTGTTGACTTGTTTCATTTATTTCACATATTGAACACATTAATTCACCACAATCTGACATGCACAAAAACACTTAGAACAAATACATTTACTTTAACTCCTGATTTTGAAACACTTTGAATTAAATTAAAATTTAGGTAGGGTTTTAAATTAAGAATAGTTTATCAAATAACAAAAAATACTGCAAAGTAATGATCGCGATTTAAAAAATATTTGTAAGGTAGTTTTCTATTATATGGAAAGAAAGGGTGGTTCAGGAAATAAACAAAAATCGATCCCATGCAATAGGAGTGTATGTAATCTCGACACACGTTGTGTACTTGTTTCATTTCTTTCACAATACAAACACATGTTTACCAATTCATATAACACTAACAGACACATGTTATCCCAGTAGAATTATTTTAATGTAGTATTTCGAAACACCTTTCTTTAATCTAAATCAAGAATAGGGTTTTCCAAATAAAAATAGCTCAACAAATAGCAAAACACATGTAAAGTACTGATCGCGTTTTAAAAATTAATTGTAAGGTAGTTTTCTTTTATATGGAAAGAAAGGGTTGTTCAGGAAAAAAAAAAGTCGTAGTCCAAGCAATAGGCTTGTATATAATTTCGAAAACACTTTGTGGACTTGTTTCATTTCTTGCACAAAATAAACACTTATTTTCCAATTAATATCGCACTAAGAGACACACGTTATCCCAGTAGAACTTTTTTAATGAAATATTTCGAAACATTTTTCATTAATCTAAATTATAGATAGGGCTTTGAAAATAAAAATAGTTCGCCTAATTGTAAAACACATGTAAGGCAGTGATCGCTTTAAAAAAAATAATTGTAAGGTAGTTTTCCTGTAATTGTGACAGGAAGGTTTCGTACAGGAAATAAACACACAAAAAGTTTGTCCTAAGCAATACGCGTGTATGTATTCTCGACATATGTTGTTGACTTGTTTCATTTATTTCACATATTGAACACATTAATTCACCACAATATGACATGCACAAAAACACTTAGAACAAATACATTTACTTTAACTCCTGATTTTGAAACACTTTGAATTAAATTAAAATTTAGGTAGGGTTTTAAAGTAAGAATAGTTTATCAAATAACAAAAAATACTGCAAAGTAATGATCGCGATTTAAAAAATATTTGTAAGGTAGTTTTCTATTATATGGAAAGAAAGGGTGGTTCAGGAAATAAACAAAAATCGATCCCATGCAATAGGAGTGTATGTAATCTCGACACACGTTGTGGACTTGTTTCATTTCTTTCACAATACAAACACATATTTAACAATTCATATAACACTAACAGACACATGTTATCCCAGTAGAATTATTTTAATGTAATATTTCGAAACACTTTTCTTTAATCTAAATCAAGAATAGGGTTTTCCAAATAAAAATAGCTCAACAAATAGCAAAACACATGTAAAGTACTGATCGCGTTTTAAAAATTAATTGTAAGGTAGTTTTCTTTTATATGGAAATAAAGGGTTGTTCAGGAAAAAAAAAAGTCGTAGTCCAAGCAATAGGCTTGTATATAATTTCGAAACACTTTGTGGACTTGTTTCATTTCTTTCACAAAATAAACACTTATTTTCCAATTAATATCGCACTGAGAGACACACGTTATCCCAGTAGAACTTTTTTAATGAAATATTTCGAAACATTTTCATTAATCTAAATTATAGATAGGGCTTTGAAAATAAAAATAGTTCGCCTAATTGTAAAACACATGTAAGGCAGTGATCGCTTTAAAAAAATAATTGTAAGGTAGTTTTCCTGTAATTGTGACAGGAAGGTTTCGTACAGGAAATAAACACACAAAAAGTTTGTCCTAAGCAATACGCGTGTATGTATTCTCGACATATGTTGTTGACTTGTTTCATTTATTTCACATATTGAACACATTAATTCACCACAATCTGACATGCACAAAAACACTTATAAGAAATACATTTACTTTAACTCCTTATTTAGAAACACTTTGAATTAAATTAAAACTTAGGTAGGGTTTTAAAATAAGAATAGTTTATCAAAAAACAAAAAATATTGCTAAGTAATGATCGCGTTTAAAAAAATAATTGTAAGGTAGTTTTCTGTTATATGGAAAGAAAGCGTGGTTCAGGAAATAAACAAAATTCGTATCCCATGTAATAGGAGTGTATGTAATCTCGACACACTTTGTGGACTTGTTTTACTTCTTTCATAATACAAAGACATATTTTCAAATTCATATCACACTAACAGACACACATTATTCTAGTAGAATAATATTTCGAATAACTTTTCTTAAATCTAAATCACGGTTAGGATTTTCCAAATAAAAATAGTTCATTAAATAGGAAAATACATGCAAAGTAGTGATCGCGTTTTAAAAATTAATTGTAAGGTAGTTTTCTATTATATGGAAAGAAAGGGTTGTTCAGGAAATAACCAAAAAGTCGCATTCCATTCAATAGGCTTGTATATAATTTTAAAAGCCTTTGTGGACTCGTTTCAATTCCTTCGGAAAATAAACACATATATTCCAATTCATATAACACTAACATCACACGTTATCCTAATAGAACATTTTTAATGAAATATTTCGAATCACCTTTCATTAATCTAAATTGTAGATAGGGCTTTCCAAATAAAAATAGTTCGCCTAATAGTAAAACACATGTAAGACAGTGATCGTTTTTTAAAAAATAATTGTAAGGTAGTTTTCCTGTAACAGTGAGTTTAAGGGGTGGTACCAGAAATAAACATACAAAAACTGTGTCCGAAGCAATACGCGTGTATGCATTCTCGACACATGTTGTTGAATTGTTTCAATTATTTCACATATTTAACATATTACCTCACCACAATCTGACATGCACAAAAACACTTAGAACACATATATTTACTTTAACTCCTTATTTAGAAACACTTTGAATTAAATTAAAACTTAGGTAGGGTTTTAAAATAAGAATAGTTTATCAAAAAACAAAAAATATTGCTAAGTAATGATCGCGTTTTAAAAAAATAATTGTAAGGTAGTTTTCTGTTATATGGAAAGAAAGCGTGGTTCAGGAAATAAACAAAATTCGTATCCCATGTAATAGGAGTGTATATAATCTCGACACACGTTGTGGACTTGTTTTACTTCTTTCATAATACAAAGACATATTTTCAAATTCATATCACACTAACAGACACACATTATCCTAGTAAATTAATATTTCGGATAAGTTTTCTTATATCTATATCACGGATAGGGTTTTCCAAATAAAAATAGTTCATTAAATAGGAAAATACATGTAAAGTAGTGATCGCGTTTTAAAAATTAATTGTAAGGTAGTTTTCTATTATATGGAAAGAAAGGGTTGTTCAGGAAATAAACAAAAAGTCGTATTCCATGCAATAGGCTTGTATATAATTTTGAAACACTTTGTGGACTTGGTTCATTTCTTTCAAAAAATAAACACATACTTTCCAATTCATATCACACAAACTGACACACGTTATCCCAGTAGAACATTTTTAATGCAATATTTCGAAACACTTTTCATTAATCTAAATTATAGATAGGGCTTTCCAAATAAAAATAGTTCGCCTAATAGTAAAACACATGTAAGGCAGTGATCGTTTTTTAAAAAATAATTGTAAGGTAGTTTTCCTGTAACAGTGAGTTTAAGGGGTGGTACCAGAAATAAACATACAAAAACTGTGTCCGAAGCAATACGCGTGTATGCATTATCGACACATGTTGTTGACTTGTTTCATTTATTTCACCTATTGAACAAATTACCTCTCCACAATCTGACATACACAAAAACACTTATAAGAATACATTTACTTTAATTCCTGATTCTGAAACTCTGTGAATTAAATTACAATTTAGGTAGGGTTTCAAAATAAGAATAGTTTATCAAATAACAAACAATATTGTAAAGTAATGATCGAGTTTTAAAAATTAATTGTAAGGTAAATTTCTATTATATGGAAAGAAAGGGTGGTTCAGGAAATAAACAAAAATCGATCCCATGCAATAGGAGTGTATGTAATCTCGACAAACGTTGTGGACTTGTTTCATTTCTTTCACAATACAAACACATATTTACCAATTCATATAACACTAACAGACACATGTTATCCCAGTAGAATTATTTTTAATGTAATATTTCGAAACACTTTTCTTTAAATCTAAATCAAGAATAGGGGTTTCCAAATAAAAATAGCTCAACAAATAGCAAAAACACATGTAAAGTACTGATCGCGTTTTAAAATTAATTGTAAGGTAGTTTTCTTTTATATGGAAAGAAAGGGTTGTTCAGGAAAAAAAAAAGTCGTAGTCCAAGCAATAGGCTTGTATATAATTCGAAACACTTTGTGGACTTGTTTCATTTCTTGCACAAAATAAACACTTATTTTCCAATTAATATCGCACTGAGAGACACACGTTATCCCAGTAGAACTTTTTTAATGAAATATTTCGAAACATTTTTCATTAATCTAAATTATAGATAGGGCTTGAAAATAAAAATAGTTCGCCTAATTGTAAAACACATGTAAGGCAGTGATCGCTTTAAAAATAATTGTAAGGTAGTTTTCCTGTAATTGTGACAGGAAGGTTTCGTACAGGAAATAAACACACAAAAAGTTTGTCCTAAGCAATACGCGTGTATGTATTCTCGACATATGTTGTTGACTTGTTTCATTATTTCACATATTGAACACATTAATTCACCACAATATGACATGCACAAAAACACTTAGAACAACATACATTTAACTTTAACTCCTGATTTAGAAACACTTTGAATTAAATTAAAACTTAGGTAGGGTTTTAAATAAGAATAGTTTATCAAAAAACAAAAAAATTGCAAAGTAATGATCGCGTTTTAAAAAATATTTTGTAAGGTAGTTTTCTTTATATGGAAAGAAAGCGTGGTTCAGGAAATAAACAAAATTCGATCCCATGTAATAGGAGTGTATGTAATCTCGACACACGTTGTGGACTTGTTATTCACTTCTTTCATAATACAAAAGATATATTTACAAATTCATATAACACTAACAGACACACATGTTATCTAGTAGAATTTTTATTAATATTTCGAATACACTTTTCTTAAATCTAAATCACGAATTAGGGATTTTCCAAATAAAAATAGTTCAATTCAAATAGCAAAATACAGTGCTAAAGTAGTTATATCGCGTTTTTAAAAATTAATTGTAAGGTAGTTTTTCTTTTATATGGAAAGAAAGGGTTGTTCAGGAAAAAAAAAAAAGTCGTAGTCCAAGCAATAGGCTTGTATATAATTTCGAAACACTTTGTGGACTTGTTTCATTTCTTGCACAAAATAAACACTTATTTTCCAATTAATATCGCACTGAGAGACACACGTTATCCCAGTAGAACTTTTTAATGAAATATTTTCGAAACATTTTCATTAATCTAAATTATAGATAGGGCTTTGAAAATAAAAATAGTTCGCCTAATGAAACACATGTAAGGCAGTGATCGCTTTAAAAAATAATTGTACGGTAGTTTTCCTGTAATTGTGACGGAAGGTTCGTACAGGAAATAAACACACAAAAGTTTGTCCTAAGCAATACGCGTGTATGTATTCTCGACATATGTGGTTGACTTGTTTCATTTATTTCACATATTGAACACATTATTCACCACAATATGACATGCACAAAAACACTTAGAACAAATACATTTACTTTAACTCCTGATTTTGAAACACTTTGAATTAAATTAAAATTTAGGTAGGTTTTAAAGGTAAGAATAGTTTATCAAATAACAAAAAATACTGCAAAGTAATGATCGCGATTTAAAAAATATTTGTAAGGTAGTTTTCTATTATATGGAAAGAAAGGGTGGTTCAGGAAATAAACAAAAATCGATCCCATGCAATAGGAGTGTATGTATTCTCGACAACGTTGTGGACTTGTTTCATTTCTTTCACAACACAAACATATGTTTTCCAATTCATATCACACTAACAGACATACATTATTCTAGTAGAATAATATTTCGAATAACTTTTCTTTAATCTAAATCACGGATAGAATTTTCCAAATAAAAATAGTTCGCCTAATAGCAAAGTACATGCAAAGTACTGATCTCGTTTTAAAAAATAATTGAAAGATAGATTTCCTGCAACAGTGAGTTTAAGGGTTGTACCGGAAATAAACATACAAAACTGTGTCCTAAGCAATACGCGTGTATGCATTCTCGACACAGCCGTTGAATTGTTTCATTTCTTTCACATAATAAACATATACTTCAATTCATATCACGCAAACTGACACACGTTATCAGTAGAACATTTTTAATGAAATATTTCGAAACACATTTCATTAATCAAATTATAGATAGGGCTTTCCAAATAAAAATAGTTCGCCTAATGTAAAACACATGTAAGGCAGTGATGTTTTTTAAAAAATAATCGTAAGGTAGTTTTACTGTAACAGTGAATTTAAGGGGTGGTACCAGAAATAAACATATAAAAACTGTGTCCGAAGCAATACTGTGTATGCATTCTCGCCACATGTTGTTGACTTGTTTCATTATTTCACATATTGAACACATTAATTCACCACAATCTGACATACACAAAAAACACTTATAAGAAATACATTTACTTTAACTCCTGATTTTGAAACTCTTTGAATTAAATTACAATTTAGGTAGGGTTTCAAAATAAGAATAGTTTATTCACATAACAAACAATGTTGTAAAGTAATGAACGAGTTTAAAAAAATAATTGTTAAATAGTTTTCTATTATATGGAAAGAAAGGGTTGTTCAGGAAATAACAAAAAGTCGCATTCCATGCAATAGGCTTGTATATAATTTTAAAAGCTTTGTGGACTCGTTTCAATTCCTTCGGAAAATAAAACACATATATTCCAATTCATATAACACTAACATTCACACGTTATCCTAATAGAACATTTTTAATGAAATATTTCGAATCACTTTTCATTAATCTAAATTGTAGATAGGGCTTTCCAAATAAAATAGTTCGCCTAATAGTAAACACATGTAGACAGTGATCGTTTTTTAAAAAATAATTGTAAGGTAGTTTTTCCTGTAACAGTGAGTTTAAGGGGTGGTACCGGAAATAAACATACAAAAACTGTGTCCGAAGCAATACGCGTGTATGCATTCTCGACACATGTTGTTGAATTGTTTCATTTATTTCACATATTGAACATATTACCTCACCACAATCTGACATGCACAAAAACACTTAGAACACATATATTTACTTTAACTCCTTATTTAGAAACACTTTGAATTAAATTAAAACTTAGGTAGGGTTTTAAAATAAGAAT
>BMAO01025144.1:0-25000 GCA_019973975.1 Trichonephila clavata | reverse complement strand
TACGGTTTATAATTAGTGTAGAATTGTTGCTTTAGTATCAAAGTATATTATTATTGATTTTAATACATTGTTATTGTATGCGTAGGGCGTGATGAAAAATATGATTGAAAATTGGGTCGCAAGTGTTGAAAGTTTGAGAAACACTGCCGTACGGGCTACGGGAAGCTGGCCACAACCGTATTGTCCGTACGCTGTATAAACATTAATATTTTCTTCTTTCTATCTTTGACTTGCACATATTTTTAATTCTGGCAGTAAGGTTATTAATGCTAATGTTTTTAAGAGATTCAGTTTGTCCATGGCACCGCAGTATTTCTCATCAGGGATTTTTTATGTGGTGAAAGCGTGAGTTTTTCTTTGAAGGAAGGAATTTAGATTCTAAAAAATTATTTGATAAAGAGCACACACATGGATTGACAAGGCAATGTGCAATTCGTTGCTTGAGAAGGAATGGAAATGGGAAGATAATCCAAAAAAGCCAATATTATCTCTGTCCCCATTGCAATGTAACTTAGTATTGCATCATGCCTCAATTAGTGTGTGCATATATATATATTCAAAATCTTCAATCATTTCAGAAAAAGTAAATAAGGAAATAACATGGCATTTTTTTTTGGAAGAATGAGAACAATTCTTTTAAGATATATGTAACATTCTTCATAGCAGTAGAGTGTACTTATAAAAATCAAACATTTAAGGTACTTTGTGTTCCACAATTATAAAGTAAAAAAAAAGTGTGGAAACTTTAAAAAGTAAAATTAAAACAAAATTTTTCCATTTTCACATTCTGTTAAGTATTATTCTCAGTTATATGCAATAAAAAATGTGCCTTTTTTAAAACATTTTGTGCAAACAAATTGACCGTTTTAGGGGTTAAAAAAACTCACGAAACCTTTATATACATTTTTCAGTAGTTTTTGTGATGCATAATAAAATGAGATATGTAAGAAATAAATTCAATGAAATGGGAACTGTTCAACTGAAATAGAGAAAATAAATAAAATAAAAAATAGTATCATTTGGAATTTTCTCATTTAAGTACACATATGGCTATTACTCATAAAAAATTATTTTTATGAAATGCACTTCAACGTCTGAAATGATGAATTGAATTCCTAATTACATTCCCTTCTTGAAAAGAAAAGCTTCTTCTCGACTAAAGCCTTTTTTCTTTCATTCAAACTAATATTAAATGACTTATTTTATTCAATACGAAACCATCCATCTTCGTTTAATTGGAGTTATTGATTCGCCAGAAATATAATATAAATACATGCTTCACATTTCTTTGAATTACACAATAACATTTGAGAATTTAATCCCAAACATAAGATTCAAGCATCAATTTGGTCGTCTGAGAGTTTCGAATTTGTAAGACAAGTTTGTTCGATAATATTTAAATGTAAAGTGATTTTTAATCTATTTTCCTATGAATCAGAAAAAAACACCTAGTAATGTATACATAATAATTACAAAATACGACTCTGATGTATTACGTAACATAAAAGGACAAATAAATAATTAATGGTGAATAATCGTGTAGAAAATGTATTAGTTATTTGATTCTTTATTAATCTTTTTCCTTATGAACTCAAATATAAATTCAAAATTGTTGGTAAATATCAAGTTATTCTATTCTTACAGAAATAGTTAATATAGATAGAATTATAATAGTATAGCGTGTTTAAGTACTTTTCTAATATAATATTCATTTAATTAAAATTTTGGGACCCAAAATGTATTTATCTACAAATAAGTGTTTCATGATAATGCAGAAATTCTTGCCTCACATTTTTTTTCTCTGTCGCACTCTTAGTTCTTTTTAATATGAATATTAAGATAAAAGTATCCAAGAATCAGTTGAAATATGGATAAATATATATTCCCCATACTTATACTTTTAACTAATACTTAAGGAATAAATTCCTCTTGAAACACCGTTTCTCTAACTGTGGGGCACGTCCCTCTAAGGGGTGAAAATCTTTCGTGGGGGTACGATTATAACAAAATTTGGAAATAAATGATTATTTAAAAAAAAACCTTATTAATTTACTGAAAAGAAGTAAAACAAATTACATTCTAAACTATGAAAAGTAACATAATACTTATCTTATTACTTAAAATTACTTAAAATATTTATTGCTTAAAAATAACATATACAAAACTTAATGCTTATTTTGAAAATTGTGCGGTTTGTAATTGGAACGATGAAAATTATGGTTGAAAATTGGGTCACCAAAATTGAAAGTTTGAGAAGGACTGTTTTAACGAATGAGGGACTGTCTTTCTTGAGGTGTGAATCAAAATGATACCTTATAATACTTATACAAACCATAAACCATTTGAAAATTAAACATTGTGACCTTGAAAACAAGAACTTTTGGGGGGGGGGAATGCAGGAAATACTGAAACTGGTCACTAAAAAACAATTTTCCTACTTAGTGATAAATAGTTAAAAGTTTTTCTGAACATTTTTTTAAATAGAAAAATATAAATAGTCACGCCCTTTTGGTGAAAGCGTGCAAGTATTTTACGAGAAAATATACGCTGAAAAAATTAATGCATTTCCGTTGTCAGTAGATACTGCTGCTAAATGAAGAGAAATTATGCTGATAACTTAAATAAAGAATTGTTAAGCGAAACTACTCACAATGAAAAACATTTACTACAAAACTAGATGAAAGCACAAATATTGCCAATTTTGCTCAATTAATGGTCATTTGATATTTTTAAAATAAAGGAAAGCGTATTTTTCTTCAAATCATTTAAATATGATCTACAGGGAAAACATTTTTTCAATAATAAATAAACCATTCATTGCAAATGACATTTTACGTGAAAATTGTGTATAAAGTAACTTAGGTCTAAGCAGATGCATTCATTGAAAGGGGAAAAAAGTGCAAGGCAGGATAATTGGAGTAGCACCCAACGTCAAATTTGTACACCATATTATCGATCAAAAATCTATTGCAGCAAAGAATTGGATAATGAAATTTATCACCCGCTTCAAAATATTATCAGCGTTAAATTACTTTTTTTTTTAAATCAAGACCATTAATCATCACATTAAATACGAAGATATTTTCTTAAATTTTGCAGACAGCTGAGCAACAACCACTAATAATTCGTGTACCACGCAAATACTCCAAGCTCATTAACAATTTCGTGAGGAAGTGTCAAAAAAGGTTTTTGAACAGCAAAATAAATTATACACTTTTTTATGAAAACAAAGCTACGAATTGTAAACTTGACTAGTTTTTCATTGACGGTAAGAGGTCCTTGTTAGTATGTTAATTAGCTGATATTTTTTATACTATAAACATATTTAAATTATTTCTTCAAGGAAAATGTGCCCGTCTCGTCAGCCCAAAGTTACAGGTTCAACCCCGGCTGGAATCAATAGATTTTCTGGGTGCAAGAATCGTAGGCAAGCTTGCCAAATGATTACGTGGCATGTATAAAATCCCTTGAGTATCAATTTGGCTCTGAAACTCATGAAAAAAGTTATGTCAAGACAATATTTAGCATCTGACGAGAGCTTGAATTAAATTAATTCAAGTGTCCAAATTTGGTAGTGGGAGAGGCCACTAGATGGTTCCACCAATGAAATGGCACTTGAGGTGTCTACAAAGGCTATATACCAAATTGCAGTATATTTGAAAGAAGACCAATGTTAACACTGCCAGATGTCTTTATGTCTTTTTTAAAGCTTAGTGAGAGGAGTGTAGCATAAGATCCAAAGTATAAGAAAATGTATCCATTGTAGAATATTCAACTGCAAAAATTTATTTTTAACCCATCAAAAATTTTTTTCCTCACATATAGAGAGAGATTGCAACCATTTGCATAATGTGCATCCCACTTTTAGGAAAATAATATCGAAAAAGGTGACGACTTTATTTTCTATATAAGTCAATTGATGAATACATATTTTAGAAATTATTATTTAATTAAACTTGAAACAAATTATTCTATACTTGCGTGTTTTTTTAAAAATATAAATGAAACAATTTTTTTTGCATTAAATTAAATGGATGGAATGTAAACTATTATTTATGAGCATCCAGATCTTTTTAATTAATATCATATACTAAGGACACAATTTGTAAAGATTAATTGATTTAATCACATAAGAAATGCACAAATAATAAGATTAATATTCAAAATACATTTTCTGGTACTTGCACATTATTTATTCTGAAAAAAAAATTATATCTACAGATATTACATATCTTTTAAGTGTTTTCAGTGCTTTATTTTCATAATTATGGATTGCCTAATACTTTGGCTTAACACCAATCTATAGATTTTCTTCTTCTGAGTTAAAATAAAAATATATCAGACACTGTAATAAAAGTCAGTTTTCATTTAAGCGCATTTGTAGCTTCTAAATGAATTCATCGTTTTTTAAAAACATCTAAATTATTATAATATTAAAAAACATGGATTTACATATGTAAATTAATATGAGATTAAAGCATACAGGATGGTGTAGTTTTTATAGGTGCAGGCCTTTTACCCCCAAAATTGCAGGTCCACTTTCAGCTGAAGTCGAAGGATTTTCTTGATACAAAAAATAGATAGCGTCCATGTCGTATGATTGTGCGGCATGTTAAAGATACTTTGAGTTTTTGTTTAGCTTTAGTGCTGCCAGAAAAATTAAAATCTCTGTACAATTTCACAACGTCAAAGCTCAGGTGCTTCTCTCGTGTGGGTGAGGACTGGGCGTCAAAATTACACTGTTGCAATTGGTATATGCCTTTAAGAGCCGCACTAAAAAAGTAATACCACCCTACGTGGAACTTACTAGGTCATATTGAAAAAAATGCCAATACACAGCCCTATTAAAAATAAGGAAAACATTTCAAATTAAACTAATAAAATAAATTTCCTTGCTTGAATGTTATAAATCCGCAAGTAATTTGTTATTTCGTCTGTTGAGATTTAAGCCAATTTAAATTTTAATATACTATTATGAATGTGAAAACTTTCCACATTTATGACAAAAAGGGAAAGGACAAATAAAGATCATAAGAAAAATAACAATCCTTACACCCCCTACAAACACACACACACACACACACACATATAATAATAAAAAAATATATATATATATAATATATATATTATATATATATATACATAATATATATATACAACATAAAATGCATTTGTTTGTTCACACATATGGAGATAATAATAAAAAAAACATAACTATTCTTTAAGTAACACAGAGGAGATAAAATTTATAGCAATAAATAAATATTCATTCTGAACGATATTTTTTTTTATTTAATGAAAAATCAATTTTTGTAGAGGATGGTAAATTTTTATTTTACTTTCAGTGACGTTATACTAGATGAAAGTGTTAATGGGAATAAAAATTTTCAATAGGTATATAGATGTGTAGAATTCTCTCGTAGATGTAAAATCGATTAAGAATATTTGTTATGAGAGATTTGAAAGAAACATATAGTATTTATGTTACTTGCCATAGTTAACCCATTTTATCCCACTGCCCTATTAGATTATAGTTAAAAATATAATGTGAAAGTCAGTATATGTTTCTGTGAATATTTTGTCAACTGGAATATTAAAGGGAATGCATTAACTTCTGTTAACGCCAATTAAGTGTTTCTCTCTCTTCTTCTTCTTCTGGAAATGTTGCTCATTCATCGCATTAGTGGACGTGGTTTGTATCATCTCATTGTGGTTGTAGAATTCTTTTCCAGTTTACTTTCGAAACTTGGCTGGACATTTTTTTTTATATGATAGTACTCTTTCGTTTTCATCCTGTTGGTTAATTAGAGCTATATTGTTCTTAAGTAAGTTTCAGCTCATCATTTTTGAACTGTCCTCCAAATAGTACAGTGGGATGATAAGCATGTAATTGGCGTATTCTTTCCCTGTTTACAACTAAGAGTAAAAAAAAAATAATATTAATTTTCCTTCTTGTATTTCACTCCTGCTGAGTTATGTCACTGCAAAGGTTTCTGAAGTTATAGGAAGCATTAGAATTATTAAATAGTTTAGATTGAGATGACGCAACATTGAAATTGATGTGCTCCACCAGATGCCAGTGAACCAGTGGCGTAACGTACACCCCGCAACCCCCGAATTGCGGGGGGGGGCACAAGGCTTCTAGGGGGCCCAAAGCCTGACTGACGCCAAAAACATAGATTTTCTCAAAATTCGCTTCACACTTTTTAAAATCGAATTTTTAAGCGATTTTCGAATCAGCGATCTAACGTCATTATTTATCAAAATTTTTATACGCTCATTAAATATCCTTAATCCTTTAAAAAAAAAAAAAAAAAAAAAAAAAAAAAAAAAAATAAAATATCTTTAATCCTTTAGCCAAATCAAAAAAATTTTTTTTTTAATTTTCTGTAATCAAGGCGACGAGAGATACTTTTCTTTAGTGGGTTTTCTTTTTAGAATTTAATTACTAACAAATAAAACTAAAGTCAGACGGAGAATCGGATGAAATGCTAAAAAGATATAACAATTCATTGATGTTATTATCACATACACTTTACATTTGGCTGCAGGAAGGGAAAAAAAAGACATGATTTACTTTTTACGAAGTAGCAACGTAACTTATTGGCGGCTTTGGTCCCCCATGTATTTCATTTTCATTTAGCGAAGTCGTAAATAATGTACATCTGTTATGCGTTTTTCAAGTAATAGTATTACGATACTTGAAAAAGCAAGAGAGCATTTCAAATGATTATTTGATGATAGAGTTATTAGTATTCCATCAAATGAGGCATAATGGATTGTATCAGTTTTTTATTTTTTTTTCATGAAATCATTTTTGCTTCATACAAAGAACACTCCATATTAAAAGTTGCAGTAATTACGCTAGAATATTATCGAACTTAATGTCAAGCTCAGCCTCTGAGATTCAGAAATGAAGGATTAGGTAAGACATACCTTTTTTCTTTCTAAAGAATTTTAATCGAAAATTATTTTACAGTGTTCGTGTCTTTCTTAGTGTTCAATTTTATTAAAGTTACCATGTTATCTATCGTTAAACTTCCCGTTTTAATAAATATTAAAAATGTTATGCTTTATTTACTTTTTTCGTTTACTCAGGCTCCGGTTGATTTTGTATTCAATTATAAGTTTAATATTAAATATTTTTTACATGATATTTTAAGGTACATTAAGTAATGGTTTGGCAATCCATTGTATATACACACACTTGCAGAATAGTGAGTGAGTGAATATTAATGTCACACTGTTCAGCTACACGAGGGCTTTTGGCGACCGACCTCGTAATTTTGAACCAAGGTCAAGTGACGAGGACGACACCTGAGCTGGCATTTCCCTCTCCCAACTACCACAACATACTAACGGGAGGACGTTTGAGCTCTCGACAGATTTAACGTGCACTGCTCCCCTACACTACTTCAGTGGTACTGGGCTCGAACTCATGACACCATAGCCATGATCCGATACCTTGGCCACCGCGGCCACCACACTTGCTAGAAAAGAGTGTTCTTAAGGACGAATGAGAGAAGATGAGCTGGACGAATGATAGAGAAAATGAGCTCTGAAGAAACCACTAGACTTTTTAATTCAATGCCAAAATGACTTCAGGAGGTTTTCAAAACACAGAGTTATCCAACCAGCTATTAAATAGTTCATTATCCTTTTTAAATACTTTTTATAGTTACTACTAAACAGTGAACGCAGACTTTTCTACTTGATTTTGTTGGTATCGCTACAAACATTTCCTTATTTTCAAAGCTATCAAAGCAAACCAATTTTAGTTTTGTTATTCTCAGTACTTGGAATAAACTAAATAAAATATAATTTTTTAAAAAAATTTCAAATTCCGGTTGTTAAAATTTGTGTTGTTGTTTATGTAGGCAGTAGTTGGTGAATGCAGATTTTTTCTAACAAGTATATGTATATATATAAGATCCGGCTTGGGGCCCAGCACCTGACCTTCTGGGGGGGGCAATTATTTTCCGTTACGCCACTGCAGTGAACTAACTGAAGAATATGACGGGGATGAGAAAGAAGTAAATAGATTATAGAGGTTAGAGCTGGAGAACTTTGACTAGAACTCTAGGATTTTCTGGTGCGATGGAATGACAATAGTACAGTCAGTGTTGCTACAAATTTCAGTACTTCATAACCATTTTTTGGTGTGAAGAGGGTGGCTACTGGAGTTCGAACCTAGTACCGCTGAAGAACCGCCGTGTAGGGGCGGATGCCCGTTAAATCGGCTCAAACATTCTCCCGTTGATATATTGTGGAAGTTAGGAGAGGTGGGTACCATTTCAGGTGTCATCCTCGTCACTTAACCATGTTTCAAAGTTATAAGGTCCGTCGCCAAAGGTCATCGAGTAGCTGAATAGTGCGACAATAATATTCGTTTACTTTTTTGGTGTGAAGAGGCGAGCTAGTAAGAGGATACAAATATAAGGTTAATGCAATGCAAATTTTTCAAAAATTCTTACAACAAACAAATGGGTGGTTTGAATCACCACAATTGGTTCGCTGGGCTTGATTCGAAAAAATTCTTGGGGAAAAACTGTTACTGGCAACTTTTTAAACGTTCACTGGATGTGGCTATGATAGACGCTTGGAAAATTCACAAAACTGTCAACAAAAATGAAGCCCTAAACTTGAAGGAGTTCCGAAGAGCTTTAACAATAGTTTACCTTAAAAAAACTGCATTAAGAACAAGAGGTAGACCTAGGATCTTGACTGTATCTTTTTGTGCAAAAGAAGATATCCGTAAAGATATATCCGGAAGATCATTTGTACAAAAGCGAGGAAAACAGCATCGTTGTCAAAGAGAACCAAAGGAAAACCAAAGACATATTGTGGCAAATGTGACATAGCACTTTGTCAGGCTTGCTCTGTAACTTTACATCAAGGTTAGAGTGAAATTCAATTAAAAAGGGTACTATCTTGTAAAAAAAATTATTAAAATAAAGTAAAATTTTGTTCTCCGAAATCGCTTTTCATCATTGAACATAGCACTAAAACATGAAAATGCAAATTTTATCCCCTATATCCCAGTATACTATTTAGAGATGACGGGCCAGATTTCTTATAAAAATCTATAAAATTTTCAAATTTTGTTATATTTAGTTTATTTATGTGTAATTCACCTTAGAAAACATGATTCCTCTCAAATTTGAACCAAATAAATAAAATGGGTTATTCAAGTAAAAATTTGCTTTTCATCATCTCTATATATGAACCATTGCAATAGTATTGTAATTACAATGGTTTATATATATGGTTGTATTTTCTTTTGAAGTATTTGAATAGTTTTCAGTGAGCAATAAAACACAAACAGTTTGCATTTACGCTTTTAATATTTGTTTACTATTTAAAGTTCTATTAAATTATCCAGGGTGTTGCCGAAAAACCGGCAAATTTAGAGAAGTGATAGTACTCTGTATGGGGATGAGAAATCACTTTAGAACATGGAGTTAAAAATCACCTTTAGTTCGTGAAAATCGTAATAGTAGTAGCCTTTGTACCAGGCGATGTTAGTGGCCTAACGGTTCATAGTTTTTGGAGCGCCATCATAGGTTTGAAGAAACCTGCACGTATGCAATTTTCCGACTTTTTCCAGAGTTACTGCAGGAAGCACAGGAAACTGCACACCAGAACGTGTGGTCCATGCATGATGCTGCACCTGCACATTTTTCGATTGTGGTGCGCATCCACTTCCATGCTGCATATCGCTGAATATGGTTTGGACGCACGGACAATTTTATGACCTCCACATTCCTCGGACCTCAATCCCTTGAATTTTTTCTAATGGGGCTACCTGAAATCGCTTTCTTATTAGATGCCGGTTTGTTGACAGTGGAGGATCTCACAGCACGAATTGTAGCCGGTACAGTTCACATCGCCAGTACGCCTTATTCGTTTGTACGTGTTCGGCGATCCTTCGTCTGTTGGTGTCGGATGTGCTATGACGTAAGCGGCCACAGTTTCAAACAATCCCTGGGGCAATCATTTGTCATTGCATTTCTGACGTAGTGCTGTGATCAATTGTTCATGTTGTAAACAGGCTTTACTAATTAATGTTTTTCTTTCCTCTTATTGTTTCTTTTAATTCCACTCTACATTACATCTTTTGCAACCGTTTTTGCGAAATACCTCTACTAAACGTGGTTGGAGACTCCGTCTTTTATAATTATTGATCATTCTCATATGCTGCAATTTTTATCAATATTTACCATCGAAAGAGTTTTGAGAAAATTGTCCCATGATATATTTATTCATTTTTAATGAAAGAAAGGCTTAACACATTTTAGTCTCTAACACTTAAAATAAAAAAGAATTCTATGAAAACAATAAACAGTTTTGCAAGTTAAAATAAATAACAACAATTTTCTGGATTTAGAATGCATTTATATTTTTAGGCAGCTTAATTTGACGATACCAATGAAATTTTCCGCTTGATAACTATAACTGAGTAAAAAATACGAAGAAAGATTGAGTACAGTAAAGCGAATAAAACATTAGACTAAACAGTAAAGCCCTTCTTTTTCCGCTTTCCCTTTACATTTCCCCGAAAGAGATCAATGAATAATACAGTGAAACGAAAGATGAATGTTATATTTGTAAAATGAAAGCTTTTGATGCTTCTCCGTTTGCAGTCAAAATTCAATAGACTGTGAAATGCTTATAAGAGTTATCGTTAGAAAAACGTGCCAAATTGCATTTCTTTAGAATAGCATTCAGAATAATTTTTGGGTTCTTCTTAAAACGCATTTGTTTCATTGAGGGAATCGCTATGTGTGTGCAAAATATCTAAGTCATCAATTACAAACGTATTTTGAGCACTGGAAAGTAATATGTATATATGAAGAATAATATATATTGGTGGTTCAAAATATTTTTTTTCTAAAGCATTATTAAAAAGTATTCTTATAAGGAAACTTGTATATGTATGCTATTAAAGCTTCACTTTCGTCTAATCAAATACATTAAAATACTTTTAACGTGAAAACGTTTAAGACGAAATATTGGTTAACACAAACTAATACAGCAATCAAGATAAACTACTATGAATTTACATGCATTATTTTTAACACGAAACACAAATCGCTTAACACGAAAAAAAATTTTTTTGTCATTGATGAACAAAACACCGAAAACATCAGCCGAATTAGACTGTCCTATTGCATTACCTAAATAATTCATTGCAGTAGATAATGGTAATGTGTGTGCAACCTCAATTTTATGGCAGCAAAGACAGTTAGAAGTTCGTTCAAAGTTCAAAAAATGTCATTGAGGCAGATTCCGACGATCAAAATGAAATGAATAATGCAGCTTTTGTTCACAACATCCGAAGTGAGGAATGGCATGAAAAGTATGCGCATTCATTTAGAGGCACATTTTAGTGGTGAAATGAATAACAACGGACGGTATTAAACAATTCATTGACAATATGATGCTAAAAAAAATAATGCAAAGAAAAATATAAACTTATTTTCCAAAAACTCAATAAATGTTTTGTTTTTTAAGAAATTTGAAAATTAAGAACACATTTCTTTAAGTTCTTGTGAATGTTTCTGTTTCCTTGTTTTTTATTAAATATATGCATATATACGTATGTATGAAATAAAATAAACTCTAATAAATTTAGTTTTGTGGATGCATATGGTTATTTTTTAATATCATTTAACACGAAATTCTTTTAACACGAAAAATGTTTCAGTTTTATGTTAAGCGATTTTCAATGTATTAAAATAAATGTTTTAACAACAAAAGTGGATATGTGGTAAATTATAGGTAATTTGCCACGCTAATAGTAATAACATTTTTTGTACAGTGCTAAAATTGTTATATTTATCTCTAATACACAGTACTGTGTTGTGACGTAGGAAAAATTTGTTATATAAAACTTTTTAAAGTAGAGGGATTCTTCAAAAGATCAAAATAAGTATTCTCAATATTTGTATTTAATTTAAATATTTGTATCAATTCATATCAAGGCAATTCAAAACTGAATTTTATATACAAGTTAAAAACTACACAATTGAAATTTTTCAAATAAAATATCAAACTGAAATTTTGAAACTTTTATTATTACTACATAGAAGTTCCTTACGCCTGTCCTTTTGCACTTCAAGCCTTATTCCTATATTTGAATATATCCTTGTTAGAATTTTTTTTTAAATATATGTAAAATATATAAGATATTTTAACAAAGAATATCGTGTCATATACATACATTATAAATATACATTTGCATATACATACATTATAAAAATGAAAAACATAATTGCTTATAAGAAACTATCAAAAAATATTAATAATTTCGGTGAATTGGGACAATGTCATGACAGGCTGTAAGGAACAGAATACGTAGTTGTATCTAAATAAATATTAAATTACAATTTTTTTTATAAGTACATAACTTAACAACTCGTATATATAATACAATTTAAATATAGGTGTAGAGAAAAAAATTGTTAGAAATATTTTAATTATACTGAATTTCAGCACATACAATTAAAATTAAGTACTGTAAGAGAAGTTTTAATTATGTTCAGTTTTGTTTGCTAAATATAACTTATGCATGTTTAAAATCGGTTATCTAATATACGTTAATTTTCTTTCGAAAGCCATACATAATTTTTTCTGCAGGTACATTTCAATTTATTTTGAGAAATGTATTCAAAATATATATATTGGAAGCTACTCAAAGAAATTTAATAATTAGTACTTGATTATTTTTCTCTAATTGAAACTTCCTTTTAATAAAATATTTTCTACATATATCACTGTTAAAATATTTTGGAAACATTCGCAATACTGAAGGATAGCAGAAAATAATTAATTTTGAAATCTGTAGGTCCATAATATTCTTTCAAAGAAAGTTTCTGCTACGCCTTAAATAAATAATCATGACTTCATTTTTTCTGTGAACTCCTTTAATCCATTGAACAAGGAATAGACACACACACACACAACATGTAAAAATTGTATCTTTCATAAATATGTGTTGGAATCTATTTTTACAAAACACAAGAAACTGTGAGAATAAATGTGAACCGCAATTTTTACTTCTTCTTCAAAAGAGAAAACCACGTGGATAATATGATATTGCAACTATTTCAAATATCATTTCTTGAAAACGTATATGATTACATGTTTCTTATTTCTTTTCCGAAACATTTTTATAACATTTCAATACTTTTAGTTTTGTATGTAAGCAAAATATTTAAATCCAATATTTTTCGGTGCCTCAATTCCCCTTTAAAGATTACCCAAAATCCTTCATGTTTCATACTGGTTTGATATTCCTTTGCATTTTTTCGATACTCATCTCAGAATGGAAAAGAAGTATTAAATTTTGCACACGATATATAAACTTTTTGAATATTTACAAAGCACAAATATGTTCAGAGCTTGTTGAAAAATAGCTTTGAATAGAGAGAGAGTCAAGATAATTTTTATTTAAAATCATCTCTGATTTTTTTTCATAACTGGCGTTTTTTTTTTAAAACGTTTCGAAAATGTAAGAACTATTATATGTTATATTGTATTCTTTAGTGGTATAATTTTGAAAAAAACCTTCAAAAATATAGTAAACATTTGGAACATTCTACAGTCTTAAAGTGTTAAAAAAAATTTTATATAAATTTTAAAGTATAGAATTTCTGTCAAGGAAATGATATTAGGATTATTTGAGAGTCAAAAAATATATTATTTCAAAACTGTATACAAAAAATTTGATAATGAAAAAACTCTCCATTTACTTACAATCCTAACAATATGAAGGAAATGTCTATTAATTGAACAGTATTGATGAATATTATGATATGCTAAGATAGTTTACAAATTCCCTTTCTGCTTATTTGTGCATTTCAATATAAATTTCAAAAGAAACATCGACAAATTACAAAACATTCACATGAAATAATTCATTGCTGAAACAAAACAATTTATTTGTTTCTGCAGCAGAGGTGCGCACGAAAAAACAACAAAAGAAGAAAGTGCCCGAATTTGTTTTGGCATATTTAAATTATATAAATATTATTTTTTGTCAATTAATGAATTTTTATTTCCAGAAAAATAATTTACTTATATTCTTAAGTTCATATTCGTTAAAATGTATTAAACAATATTCAAACATTATTTGGTAATATTTTATTTTCAGTTTTGGAAGTCTAATTCATCAGAAGTTAAAAATCTTAGAAACCAATTGTACAAAAATGTAAAAACAGTTAATTAATTATTTATGGATTTGATTATTTTTTTATGTTTAATAAAAAAAAAGTATTTTTTCCCTTGATGTCCACATTATATTTCCACAAAAATTAAATCGTTATTTCTGAAATCTATTTCAAGATGACAAATGAATTTTAAAGTTTTAAGAATTCAGTGTTCTTGTCTAGAAAACGTAATTATGTTTCATTTGTAATAAGCATTATACTGCCATGAAAAAATCTTTATAAATTTATTAATATTTCAATAGGAAATTTTAAAGGGATGATTATCCGAATGTTGAAAACTAGGTCCTGCAAATATCAAATGCGTCCACGTTTTTGGGCAGAAAAAAAATGTTTAAAGTGGTTTGGGAAGGGGAAGCAAGCTTCTATCGTAATCTGCATATTTATGCCATTCGTCTGTTTTTGATTGATAAAATAGTCCATCCCAGATGCATTTTCAAAATTGACTTTTCAATCGATTTAGAAAATTCAATCTCTTCATTGGACAAAGTGTACGTCGAAGTTTTTGTTTTTAAATGCATGCAAAGGTAGATACTTCCCTTGAATACGAATATTACCTTTTACGAAAGAGAAAAAAAATGAATTTATATTTTCATGTATCATTGATATATTTTGAATGAAGAAACAGTTGAGACAGAGAACAAGAAAGACAGAAAGAAGAAATACTTGGTTCAATAATTTTATTTTGAAGAGCATTTGAAGATGACCAAAAATCATAGGTTAGTTATTTAAAAGTACTAAATTCCATCCGAATCTGTTTTATTGTATGTTTATTCCAAAAATAGTTACTCGTATCGCAAAACTATTTATATATTATTAAATATTCTATGAGTATAATTAGATACATTAATGTAAATATCTAACACAAATTTAACTCATTTAAAAAAATATTATAGCATTAAGAAATAACACTGACAGAACATTTGTCATAAGTAAAAAATTAACAAAACTTAGTAATTTGAGTGTTAACAATATTGGCAAATTATCTAAAACATTATATTTTCAGCTGGAAAAAAATTTACATTTATTTTATTGCATTTTTCATCAAATGAGTTTTGCACTTGCAGAAAGTTTAGAACGTATATATCTTAGTTTAAATTGCTTGAAATATAATTCAGAAGCAAATAGGGAACTGAAAGAGAATGCATCATATTTGAGTGTAAAATGACATAGAATTTTTACAGAATAATTTTTAATCTGAAGTAATGTTTTGTGTGTGTGATAAGAATGTCATATTCAGTCAAGGATAATTAACAACACTTATTAATTTTTACTTTATTCAATTTCCTTGCATGAAAGAAAAAAACTAAAACAGGGAAGATTTCCTGTGACAAAAATATTTTACTTGCTAAAAATTAGTAATTGCTAATTATGTGTGCAGATAAATTTTTAAAGAATCTCCTCCTTAATAACGCAGTTTTAGTTTCATGTTTTACTAGCAAAGAAAATATTTAAAATGAATCGTTTATTTTCACTTAGAATTATTTTTTCCTTAAATCATTCATGTAATTGACTGAGACAATGCACAACGTTATTCAAATAAAAATTATTTTATTTACATTTATCAGGGCATTTTTTAAGGATACATTCTTTTAAAGCTAATTAATGATTGATCTGTTTATTTTGAAAGTTTGGGACCAATCAATTTACTTTGGCTTCAAAATAAAAACTTATCAGTAATGTACAAATACCATTTATTTAAAATATTACATGTTTTCCTACTGATTTTATTTTTAAAAAAACCCCTATTCTTGAAATAATTATTTAAAAAATAATCTTCACTAAAATCAAATATAGAATAGGAGGTATAATTGAACAACTTTGATGACGGTATTTCTTATTTCGAGAAAAACGTAAAAAGAGGAGCCCGCATAAATATAGACGTTTATTTTTAAAAATTTATTCAGTTGCTTGAAAAGAAGTATAGAGTTATAGAATCCCTAAGAACTTGAAAGTTTTCTGGAATAATACTTTGAATATATTATCTCGAATTTCACCTACTCTTCCTTTAGTAAGAGGCCACAACATTCTATACTCACTTGTCATTATAGCTTCTCTGGCACCTTCCCACGCATGAGGACCTTGCAACCTAAACTGATAAGGTAAACTAGGACCAAATAATAGTTTGGTAAATAATGGTAAATCTGTAAAGAGAAGTTTCAACAAATTTGGCTTTGCTCCAAATTGAGAAGCTATGTCATTACAGTATGGTACATAATCAACTCGAATTGACATCTTATCACTAGGCTTATATCGCTTCATATTCGTTTCGTATCTCTTTTTGATATCAGCATACATTTTTGCTTTTGATGGAAGCTTGCATTTACCAGCCAGGACTTGAACCGCCCACCGGCACTGAATTTCCCCTGTAGGAAATCCAGGACCAAGTGGAAGAATAAAACCTACAATTGCTAACGTCCCATGTGGTAGCTCAGGTGGATACATGCACTTGTACAGATTTATTCGACCATTTTCCTGTTCTACAATGCCTTCCTCAAGAAAAGGAAATTTCCATGTATATCCTGTTGCCATAATAACACTATCAGCTTGAGTGACTTCTGAATCTCCTTCAAAGATAACCCCATCTTCAGTAAAGCATTTGATATTTGGTTTCATTATGACAGATCCAGACATTAGTTTCGATCCTATGTGGTCATTCAGAGATGGATCCTGTGAAAGAATACCATGCTTAGGTTTGACTGCATAGAGTCTTTTATCGAACAACAAATCTAAATAACATGTTTCTAGAATCCAACTGGCAGCATTTATTGGTAATATATCTATGAAGAGGTATAAATAGCGTCGAAATAATAAGTGATCATATGGCAATCCCCGATCTCCGAGGCGGCTTAGGATATGAGCTCCAGTTCGTGTACTCAAGTATACCTATAATGAAAAAAAATATGATCAAGGAATTACCAAGGGTGTTCATATTAGGTGTTCAAAAAGTATGACTACTCTTTCAAAGATGAATTAAAAATAGCTAAGAGACATCACCAAGCGCGCTGATTGGTCAAATCAAATAGCGTGTGCTTCCTCGACTTCCTGTTACACATTTCCGTCCCTTTTCACGAAATCACTCAACTATCCAGCAACCGATAGGAAAGATGTTACACTTCAATAAGTAATGATTTTCACTAACAGTTTTTTTTATGTTCCATAAAGAAAATATTATATTTTCCTTTTAATGAAATATAAACTAGATGGTACAACGTCCATGTTTTGCAACATTCTCGTTTCAAAAGCGCTTTACTACAAAAACAAACATAAGCTATTGAATGATTTTTCGAATTTAAATCTAAAACACATTTACAGCTTAAATTGTGTAATACCCCACAGGAGTTAGGAAGCAAAAAGAAAGGTTAAGTATTAAATGTTCCCGGGTGATGGTTTAGAAGATTCGGTGTAATACTGTTGCCACGTAGGTTTCTATGCATAGGATCTTCACATAAAGCACTTTTTCGTGGGGATGTGTGAAAAGCGTTGCTTATTTATCTCTAAATTTGTAACACTGTTGAATTGAAAACTCGAATTACAGCTTCAAAATAGCTTCACCATATGAACAAGAACAGATTGTAGAATGGTTTATCAAATTTAAATCTGTAGCGCATGTACAACGTAAATGAGGTAACACCACACTGGAGTTAGGAATTAAAAAAAAATGTTTTAAAATAAAAGTTCCCAGAGTGCAGGATGGGAAAAGAAGGCCAAATACTGTGGCCACTTAGATCTCTACATATAAAACCTTTAGAATTATTCTTGTGAAAGTAGTTGTTTACCTATTTCCAGTTCGGAGTACTATTCTACTGAAATTCGAATTGTAGCAGCCATTTAGAAATTGATCATGCAGTGCTTCAAAGAATAATACTAGTAATCTCGTAGAAAATCGATATTTTGCTCACAAATATTAAAGCACACATTAAAATAGAACAATAAGACATAGGTAGAAAGATTTTGATATTGTCTTTATGGAATATAAAGAACCGTAAATGTGTGTGTGTGTGAAGATCTTTGTTTACTTGTTTGTAATTAATATTTGAAAATGTATTCATGCTTTACGGACACAAGCTACATTACTTTACATTCTTGTGAGGCTCATCTTTGTTTAATAAAAAGTATATTTTATTAAATTTTATAGAATATTTTATAAATATTAATGTTTTACCATTACTTTTGTATTAATGCTTGAAAACATAAAAAATATTTAAAAACATATTTATAAGTTTTGGTAATAAATAATTGTTTTAAAATGTGCATTATCTTTTTTAGAGTAGGCAATTTTTTAAAATATAAGAAACATAAATACATATTTCTTGTTAAATTTTTAAATTCTGATGCATACTTCTCAAAAAAGTAATTTTATTATCTGATCGTGTTTTTCGTATTTTCAAGCTTTAAATACTTTCTAAACCAGTTTGCTTTAAATTAATAATTCAAAACATGTTTCATTTTACTTTTTTTAGTCTGTCTATAAATAATACAGGATGATTCATATAGAAGTATACACTTTCCAGATGCTGTACAACAATAACAATTAAATACCTTTACCTCCTTGGTGAACCTTAAGTTAGATGTACTCTTAAAGTTTGTGTCTCGTCCCTAACGAAAATAAAGTAGGCAATAGCATGCGTGTCATGTGACTAGTCAGTCAAAATGCCAGCGTTTGCGGTGGAAAAGGCTTTTTGTGTTCTTTAATTTAGAAAATTTCACAGCAGCCACTTTTTTGGTCATCTTTACTCTCTTTGACTGATGCCACAGTTTCAGGAACACAATTATAACTTCATAATCCAATTAGATGTCACACCACCGCATTGATCGACCAACGTGCGAGAATACCTCGATGCACATCTCCCTCACTGGTGGATTAGATAAGTCGAACACAACAACATGATCACCCAGAAGTCCTGACTTAACACTTTGTGATTTTTCCTGTGAGGGTAAGTAAGGGTCAAAACAAGGTATCCGTCGTTCTCTTCCTGTTGATCAAGCCAAGCTCAAGCAGCATCTAACAACCTCTATCAGTGGACGTGAATCAGATACTTTAACACGCTTTTCAGAGGAAATGGATTACCAGCTCAATGTGTGTCGTGCGACTAAGGATTCATATATAACATTTGTGACTGTCTCTAGCAAAACTTTAAATAATTCCAAACAATTATGTTGCAAGTAGCATACAATATCTTAAATTGTCCTTGATTTATTATAAATTGAAACAAGTGGCGCATACAAGGGTGTCCACGGGTCCGGACAACCCTCATAGCCCTGGATTTTTTGTTCGATTGTTTATAATTCTATGTATATTGTACTTAAAATTAAATTAAATATTTGTTAATTATAAATAATTTTATTAATTAATGCTAATTATTTATTTAATAACTTATTTTTATTGTTTTTTGTTTGCGACAATCTACAAAAACAAAAGAATATGTTTGGCAGTTTTTTATGGTATGATGCGAGAATGATGAACTCTCGACCCTAGACCGTCCCCCCCCCCCATTTGAAAAATTCCTGTGTGCGCCACTGATTGAAACTGTATGCTTCTATATTAATCAACCTGTCTAATGAAGTTTGAAAATATAAGGATGATTTTCATTAGTATTTTTTTCTATATTGTCACAATTCCATACACATTCTAGTCTATTTTGGTTAGCACCTTAGAGCTTAGAGTAAAGTATAATTTCTTTACAGCGATCGAAGAAATTTATGCATTCATGTACTGTTGAGGACATTTAGAAAACGCGAAGAACTACTCATAAAGTGGCATGCAAATTTGAATGCTAAACCAAGCGTAAAAAAATAATGCTTCATTAGACAACATGATCGAAAACCTAACAAAAAAATTAATATGAATATTAAATTATATCGCTCATTGTCTAGTAATTGCTTCAATGGAAAACTCAGAAACCATTTTAAGAAATGTGAAATGTAATATTTATTTCACTAAAAAAGAAGAAATTATTTTATATTTTTAACTGAGACCATGAATTTTTAATTTTAAAAATTATAGAATTATCATGAGTATTGTAATATGAAAGTTGATGGGAAACGAAATAATAAACTTCTTCATGTGACTAAAAACTCATATTCTTTATCTTAAATATTTATTTTTAAACTTCTTTTTTTCAGCTGTTGCACATGTTTACTATACATAGCTTATTTACTCAGCTTATATTCAAGAAAAGATGGCGTATAACTCTAGCTTTGCTAACCTTAATTTTATTCAAAAAGTTTCATTTCCCTTTCAAAAGACCCTAACTCAAGATATTTTTTAGTTAATTTTTTCGAGATAAATATTTTAAATGGAAAAACATCTTTGAATATGAAAATTACATCCAATTTTAAAATTGTACTCGCAAATAATTAATGATGTTTGTACATGGAATGCTTTCAAACATTCTTTGTTATTGTGTAACGGGTTCTATTAGAATCGTCAACTAATCCTCTTGGCCGAAATGTTCTTTAACTATTATTTTAGTTTAAAAACCGCTTTCCATAGAGATGACTTGATTTTATGCACATGTAACTACCATTTAAGTGCTTATCGTTGTGTATGCCAATTAATGTTTAAGTGTTAATCATTAAGCTGAAAAATTCAAATGTTAATAAACGTAAACAGTGACTGGTGGGTAACGCATCTTAAAATTATTAGTAGACGAAGAATCTACCAGGAAGTGGTTAACTGACCAACCTTCAGAGAGGACCATGCTATCAGGATTCAAGAAGGACGATACCATGAGTTCCTATTTTTGATAAGTGCCTTCCATAATTAATTATTTGAATAAGGGTTGGGATTTCCTATTGATCCAATAGTTAAGTTATAAAAGTGTATTTCGTAAATTGCAAAAGATTAAATCATGCTTGTCTAAACGGGGGGGGGGGGACACAGGCCGCATGCGGCCCAAAAGCCTTTAAAATGATGCCCAAATGAATTAATGAAAATATTTAAATTTACACATTTTTATTAAAAAAATAAAGGTTTGTTACGTATCTATTACTAATCCCTTGGGGACTCTTCTGGGGAAACATTTTTACCAACCAACTTTCACCAAAGGTAAGAAAACGTGATTATGCAAATTAAGTATATTATATAAATTCTGTATTCGCAAGTTTCGAGAGTTAGTTGGCAAGTGGAAAATCGTGAGTTTATTGAGTGCAAATCTAAGTTTATAAAAGTGTCAATTGAAGAATTCCAAGAGAAGATCAATCAGATATGATTGAATCCAGTTAAAGATTACCGTTCAAGGCCTCGACAGTAGGACTTCACAACAGTAAATGTATCTTGAGCCTTATTTAAATAGAAGTTAAAGAATAACTTATTAGAGCGATGTGGCGTTGAAATTGAGCTTGTATAGGTTATCGTGGAATCAGTTGAGGGTCCGTAATATTATCCAAATGTTAATGGGTATCAACTTCGCGCTATTCTTTAACTTTTATTTAAGTAAGGTTCATGATATCTGTACTCTTGTGAAGTCCTACTGCCGAGGCCTTAAACGGTAATCTTTAAATGGATTCGATCACTTCCGAGGGATCCTCTCTTTGAATTCTTCAACTGATACTTTTATAAACTTAGATTTGCACTCAATAAACTCACTATCCTCCACTCTCCAACTAAGTCTCAAAACTGAATACAGAATTTATATAATATACTTAATTTGCATAATCGCGTTTTCTTACCTTCGGTGAAAGTTGGTTGGTAAAAATGTTCTCCCAGAAGAGTCCAAAAGGGGTTAGTAATAGACACGTTTAGATCCGTCACAGGTTTGCAATATTTTTCATATATAATCGATTCATTGATATTTATTTTGAAATAAAAATTTAAATATAAAACATCTTATTATTGCATTGTACATCAAGGCAATTTATGGGGAAAATTTTAGAAATGGAAGTTGTGACTGATCTATACGCGTTCTTACACTAACCCTCTTTGGAAATCTTTGAGGCTATCAAAAATTATCAATCTTCTCCTAAGAAGAAGACTTGACATGCAAATTAAGTTTATTATATATAGTTTAGGTTCATTTACTAGAAGGTTAGAAAGTGAAGAAGGATAGATAGTAGAAAGTTAGAAGGTCATTTAGCTAAAGGGGACAAGTGAGATACAAGGTGAAGAATACCACAAAATGTTAGAAAAGCCTTGTGAGAGATTAAAGACAGGAAGTTGATATTGATGAAGAAATTAAAAGATTTAGCCTTCATTGATTAGAAAACAGCCTACCGTTCAGGTATTGTCACATACATATTACTTTTGATATTTAAAGTATTAAAGAGGTTAAGTGGCAATAAGTTACATATCTACCGTGTAAAGTAATATTGCGGTAGAAGAACTGTTATTATAAAGTGGTTTATTAGATGTATTCTCCCAAAACGCGACTCTCATCCCCTCCCTCTGTTGACTGATTGGAGCATCATGTTTATTGTGTTGCATTGAATTGTGAATGAGTCAATTAAAGTTCTACATAAAATAATTGGTGATTATCATGTCGAATTACCCTTCATTTCCTTCCACACCTTTAGCTGGGTCACAGGGTAGACGGGAAGGGGGGTTATTGCAAAGTGTATTAAGCATTGTTATAAAATTGTTAAATTTATAATAGCAAAAGGATGTAATCATAGACAATTTTAAGAGTTTCTTTCGTTTATGGGCATTGGATTTGCAGATGTTATGTGTTATAGAGAAGTAAGATGGTTCAGTAAGGGGAAAATGTTCAAAATATTTTACGATTTGATAAATGAAATAAAAAATATTTATAGAGACAAAAGGAAAAACTGAGACTGAATTTGAAAATGAAGATTGGGTTTTAGATTTAGCTTTTTTAGTACACTTAACAGAACATTTGAACGATTTCAATTTGAGACTTTAAGGAAAAAATCAATTTATTAATAATATGTTACTAACAATAACAGCGTTTGAAAGAAAGTTGAAATTTTGGCACAATCAAATGCAAGTAAAAATTTATCACTTTGCAGTGCTTTGGCTGCACATAAACCTATGAGTTGCATAAAATATGCAAAATATGCTGCATTAATTTTTAATTTAATTCAATAAATTGAAAATAGATTTCTGTACTGAAAAAAAATTGGGAATTTTTGTTTACTGGAGTTTTATCTAGATAACTTACCACCCGATAAATATCCTAATTTTCACAATCATGCTTTATTAATGTCTTTAGCTTTTGACAGCACCTATATGTGTGAACAATTATTT
This sequence comes from Trichonephila clavata, assembly GCA_019973975.1. Lineage (NCBI taxonomy): Eukaryota > Metazoa > Arthropoda > Arachnida > Araneae > Nephilidae > Trichonephila > Trichonephila clavata. The sequence goes on along the minus strand of BMAO01025144.1, from coordinate 1,567 downwards.
TCAAGAATGAAGCATACAAAAACTAAAATAGGACAAAGATCACTGAGAAACATCTTTAAAATGCATTAAGAACTGCAACCTTGTCTGTTGAACCCGATATCGATTTGCTTGTTCAGCAAAAGCAAATTCATCCATTTAATTAATTTGAATTTTTCCCATCTTTATGAAATCCAAACTAAATTAAACGAAATTTATACAAATTTAAAATTAATATGTGCCTATAAATATCAAATCCAATTTTTTTAAGAAAAGTATAATAAAAGAAGTTAATTTATTATTTTTTAAAAAAAAAACTGCATAAAGTTATTTTTTATTTCAATTTGCTGGAAAAAAATGTATGAGTGGTCCAGCAGATTTTTTTGCTTTGAATGTGGCCCGCAAACGGCCATATTTTAGACACCCATGGATTAAATAAAATTAGCTAGTTCATGAACATGTTTGCTTCTTACTCGAACCCTCTCACACTCTCGACCTTCGGGCCCACAACAATTGTTAATACTAATTGTAACAGATACTTTTTAATTGTAATATAATATTTACGCCTTAATAAAATAATAAAGAAGCCTTTTCTATAAATAATTTAATTTCGAATATTATGTAATATTTTCTTAAGGTTAAAGTGATTAGTAAAAATTTAGTGTGATTTGAAATTGAAAAAACTGCAAATGTAGACAGTAAATTTAAATTAGATATTGCTACTAAGTACATTATGTTGAAAGAAAAAGGTATTGATAAGAAAAACTTACTAAGAAACATAAGTATATTATTTGAAAAAATGATTTGAATGCTAATTTAGTTTGTTGATCAAATTTCAATTTCAGATATATAATTAACATGTAATAAAATAAAATACTAAGAGGGAATTCTACCTGCTTCGCAACATTACTAATTTCTACAGCGGCATCTAATCCAGAACAGCCCATTCCAACAATAATGACGTTTTTCCCTTGATAAGGTGAAACTCCCTTTAAGCTGTGAGAATGTAATATTTTTCCTTTGAACTGTTCTTGACCAGGATATGTAGGCATCATTGGCCTATTCATGTGCCCAGTGCATACCAAAACTCCATCGTAAACATCAGTGGTGAGCTCATTTGTAATTCTGTCTTTGACTGTAACTACCCAGCGACCCGCATCATCATAATCAGAAGCTTTTTTGACACTGATTACTTCTGTGTTGTAACGTACGTATCTAAAAACATCTCTTTGTTTAAAATATTCTGTCACCTGTTGGTAGATTTCTTGATGCCGCATAAAAATGTTGCATTCCTTTGGAGGTGGGAAGTTGCTTAGGCGCCCATTTCTTTGCTGTGATTAAGGTAGGTAGTTGGCATAATGGATCCAACACCTTCTTCAGTTTCTTCCCTATAGCACCAAGTTCCACCATAGTTACTTGTTTTCTCAAAGCAAACGGGCTCAAAGCAGCTTTCTTCTTTTAAACTTGCCAAAGCAGCTAGTCCTGTAATTCCTCCACCGAGTACAGCAATTTTCTTTTTATGTGAATCCATAATTCTGTAAACAGAAATATACTTGAAAAAACAAATAAATTTCAACTGATAATATATTTT
>BMAO01025143.1:0-50023 GCA_019973975.1 Trichonephila clavata | reverse complement strand
CTGAAGTTACGTATTGCTCTTTATAGCAGGAGAGGCTTGATTGGTCGATGCAACTGATATCAGAATTTCAAGAGCTGGTAGATTTAAAAGGACTATCGCAGGTAACGCACTCATCAACCTTGGCTTGAAAAGAGACTTGGCTGCTAGCAAAGTATGACTGATTATTTTCGTAAGTATTAGATTCAATAGGCACTGGCTGAAAAGAGACTGTGCTGCTAGCAAAGTATTATTTTAGAAAGGGTGCGTCATTTCTTGCAGGTTGCCTTCATATCAGTTCCAACCTTGGCATATTTAGATTCCAAAAATGAGAATGATTACTGGTCCCGCATGCTCCTTTCAAGCAATCATTCTCCCATTTTCTAGGGTAATCTTTTCACCTTCTTAAAGGTCAGGTTCTCGCAATGGATTGGGTGCCCTGCAGAGGACGTGTTTTGTACGTCCAGATGTAACAAGTACCGCATGTGGAACAGGTGCTCATCCCGAATGTGTTCTTTCTGGCCGGTGATGGGCTCGACAGTGGCACATGAATCTGCATTCGAACAGCTCTGGCCATTTCAATCCATAGCACCCATCCAACACCGCCCGGGCAAGTGGGTCCAGGTCGGTCCAGGTGTTGGGACCGATGTTCTCCACGCCTGGTGAAGCCAACGTGTCATCGTGTTCTTGGAAACTCGTCAACTTAGAAATGGCCTTGTTGTGGCACCTCGGTGCTCCTCCAAATAATCACTTGCAGGTGGGCCGGTTCATGCACAACACATTCAAGGTGGGCAGGTCACGGGATCGTAATCAGGGCAACACCTTTGTAGCAGTTCAGCAACGGTTACATCGTAGGATGGACTCGACCGTTATGCAGTCAGAGGGCATCAGTGTCTGCAGGCATCTTTCGAAAATTAATCATAATAAGGTTATATGTCCCCAAGATTAGCCTCCTGGTACTTGCCAGATAGAGAGTAAAAGCATTTTCCCTCCATGTCTGTGAATAATTGAAGCAGAGGCGTTCGATCCTCTTATAGTCGAGAAGGAGGAAGGTTTGGCTGGATAGGTCGATTGTTTGATAAGGTCTAGGATGAAAGGGGTCACCTTTCAAGGCAAGATTTATGTAATATTCAACCTTGGCATTCTATAGTAAACCAAAAAGGGAGAGTGGGCCAAGCCCAAACTCCCTTTTTATTAGAAAGAAAGACGCTTCATTACAATAAAACAATTATTTATTGACATTCTTTACAGGTGATGAAGGATGAAACGACACATACCGGATTTCAACAGAGGATGATGGTCGGGCCAACAAAACAATGGTATGGATTGGCTTGAGAGGGGTGCTTTGTGATGGCGGAGTTTTGATATTGGGCAAAGAAGGTGGTTGTTCCAAAGTCTTATGCCAGCCCAGGTGGAAAGACAAGGCCTGGTATCTTGTTGCAGTCGAGTCAGAGGTGGAGAGGCAGGCTGATGTCACCTCGACATGGGCCCAGTCATCAAACAGAGGTCACTCTCCAAGAGGTGTGACTGGTCTCTCGGTGGGACCAAGTCTTTTAGCGGTGAGAACACATTTGCAGGTGGAGAGGTAGCACTAGCAGGGGAGTAGACATTCAGCTGGTGGTGGAGAGACACTTTAGCAGGTGGAGAGACACTTTTAGCAGGTGGAGAACACTTTTAGGGTGAAAGAGGGGTAGGAATTTTGTCGCTGGTTGTTCAACAGGTGGAAGGCACTTTCAACAAGTGGTGCAGTGAATGTTCTCAGGTGAGAGGTTACTTCACAAGGTGTATGAATTCCTCAGGTGGAGAGGCACTTTCAGCTGTTACCGTTCCTGAAAGCCTTTCAGCCACGCCGCCTCAAAACGTACTCATCTTCAAAGATGCCGTCTCAGTGAAGGTTTTGGGATTGATCTGACTGTCCTGCACTTTGAATAAGTCTTGGATCCATTTCCTACACCAAGATGGATCGGGGATGGAGAGGTTGAACCTGCAAGACGGGGAGGTTTTGTAGCTTCCACAAAGAGGTTGCCTGGATTCTCTACCAAAGCAAAGCCCATTTGAGACTTGAGGCAAACCTCGAGCCAACTGACGAGAGTTCGGCCTCTAAAATGCGAAGACGACATCGGGAGTCTACGAGTTTGACGTTTAGTCAAGATTGATAGCGTTTGTCAAGGCGCGCACTCCTGCTTGAATATAGGTTGTCTGGTAACGTGGCAATTGTACTACTTTGATCGACAAGAACTCAACGTCGACCAGTCGAAAGTATGTTGTCCATCTCGTCCCACCATGGCAGCCAACGGATAGTGTTGATTGGCAAGCAAGTTTGAACCACATGTTGACTGAGAAACACTGAGCGTGTGAGAAAACGGAAGCTGGAGCTTTATACTCTCAGAAAATAATGTCAGATAACGTTGGAAAATTTTTACCTAACGTTGTCTAATTCATTTAATACATGTGACAACTGTTTGAAATGTCTAATGCTTAATGTGACATTATGAGTTTATATGGCATCTCACCACCATCTTTGATAAAGTGGTACATCTTTGAAACATTGCTGTTTTCATCGTCATTGTATGACTCGTAAAATTTTCCATTCTGTAGAATTTGCTCCCTCAACTTGGTGGCTCACCGTACAACTCGTGCTTCAACACCACTCGAATCCAATAACATAGTGATCGCACAATCATGGAGTGGTTCTTCCCGACCACACTAAACAATCCTTGTCGACAAAGCAGAGTGAACGGAAGGACTGGCATGTCTAGGCAGGATAAATTGAAAAGAAAATAAAATTTACAGTCTTTGAAACGGCAACTATAAACTGGACAAGCAATCGTAGATGATGGTTGTGAGAAGGTTAGTGAGTTTATAAAGGCATCTAATACTAAAAAAATGTTTTTTAGATGAGAACATCTCTTCCTTGTTAAGCTCGATTGTTCTCTTTGAAGTGTTGCGTGTATTACAACTGTCATTTTACTTTCAATTGTAATGTGATGGGCGTGATCGCACGAATCGATGGTCAATTTTCCTTTACAAGATGATCACGAGCTGAAACTCTACAGGTTTCATTTGACGCTGAAGAGGATATGTGTTCTCACTAAAAATTTTAAGTGAGATATCTTCCTTTTCGTATGTGCGGAGGCGCAGTATGCACTCATTCGAAGCTTGAAAGATTGACACAACAGATTCAGTGACGTAACAGCTTCATAGACTTATGTCTAAGGACTTGTGAGCGAGTTTTCACGTAGCTGGAACTGTCCATGAATGGGCCGAACCTTTCACTGTCTCAGGTAAATGCAGGATCGAGTCAATTCTTTCACATGGCGGCATACCGAAGTAGCGATATCTCCGCTTCTATGGGGTTTTAGAGGCGGCCCAAAGATTCAGAATCGTTTTGACATGCATTTTGGTTAGCCCAGACCCCTGGCTTGCGGTCTAGTTAAAAGAGCCATTCGTTTCCAGATTTTCTCCTCATCTAAAACGGTCCTTCAAGTTTAGCTGTTGTTGGAGCATAGGACCATGTTTTCATGCTTGATAATAGTAGAGGGTTCAACTGTTGTTGGCCCAAAACGGCATCGACCTCGCAGTTCAGCTCGAAATTTCGAGTCTGGCGGCAACCACACCTTCTGAAGCCCTTTCAAATAATACCACTTACAGAGGCCCTCCCCATAGTGTGAGGTCTCAGGTTACAGAAAGCGTATTGCATAGGGACTCCAAGTGCAGTTTTGCATTAAATGCTATGATCAAGTACAAACCTTATCTCGGTAATGTACGTTAGGTGACCAAACTTTTCATAGTGGTCAGGACCCCTTTCAGTGAAGAATCACAATATGCTCTCTAAGGCCTTCGACTAGCGTGTGCCCATAAGATTCAGAATCGTTTGTAGATTACAATGAATTTTTGGTACAGGACCTGAACCCGTCACGACGGAACTAGGCTAAGATGCGTTAGATTTCATCTAAGCGTTTCCACTTTGTGTAGACAATGCCTCTTGATGTTGATGAATGTCGAGTGGGTCAGGCTAAACGTATCGACCTAGGATCTCGCTTTTGGTAATCAAACATCACTGTTGACAGACAAGCTCTATGTACCCTGACAAGACTACCCCATGGGGTTGACAAAACAGGTGTAACCTTGTCTTGACTGTCTGCTTCATGGATGATAAAGCTATAGTCGAACATGTCAAATGAGACTAGCAGTAGATGGCAACATACTCATCTTCCATGAGGGTCTCACGAAGCTGAAAAACAAAATTAGGCAATTGGGGCTTCAATATGGCACTATAAACTTATGACATTGTGACGGGTGCTTCAAGTCCAGTCGACATCATGTACACCTTGGTACCATAGGAGATTCGCAAATGAGCTGAAAAAACAAAATCAACCAAGTTTCCTAGCGTCTATGGCACCTTGAAACTTGCGGACCAATGTCGTCAACGCACCTGGGCAGATTAAGCCTGTAACCAGAACGCTGAATCTTTTTTGACTATGAGATCGCCATGGAGGGAATTCATCGAGCTACGAAAACGACCCAACTTCAACAAGCCAATTCACTGGGTTCTAGCCTATAAAACAGTTGAAACAACTTGGATGCACGGATTAAGTCACACGTCGATACAGTACAATCTATGGGTTACCCCATAGATCCAATGAATTGAAACATACAAAACGAGCAATCACAAACTCTCGTATAGCACGCACTCAAAGTGACCTTACTGATTGCGTCACGAATCACCAGAATCCAAGCCGAAATCAACTTGTTTCACTCCGACCTCCTATGGGACATATAGAAGTGTACATGATCTCGACTAGCCTTAAGCCCACCACGCTGCATACCAAATGCAAATTCAAGCTTATAGGCTGCCACGGCACCAGAAAGCCCGGCTCTGCTATTTGTTTCACCTCTTGGAACCCCTATGATTAATACATAGCTTAGAGTGCGCCCACCTGGCTCTCTCTTTCCATCTATGTTGCAAATCATCGGCTCCATAGTAAGCGAGACTAGGTTCAAGACAGGTTACACCTGTTTTTAGCCATGAGGAGCCCTCCCATGGGGTAGAGATATCTTCGTAAGCGAGGTATCAAAGAGCTTGCATTCCAAACAGGCTGGATAGTGTACCTGACATTACCTTAGACGGGGGTGACGGCAGTCCCTTTGACGATGTCGATACTTGACGAACCTAGGATCAAACCCGGCAATCAAGTCCTACCATAGACACACGATAGGTCCTCTCTGTTCTATCCAACAACTAAACAGTCGCCAATTGAAATGAACTATAGATGAGGAATTAAGAGCAAATTCTTGAAAATCAGGCACAAAAGATCCATAAAAATTCAGCCTAGTTCTACAGCAATCAAACCAAAATACTTGTGAAATCTACACGATTCTACAATCTGGTCACATCCACGATAATAGCCATAACTAGTTCACTCAGAAACATTAGGTCCCCAGACCCCATGAAATTTAGGCAATACTGGCCACTACGAGATACGAGGTTTGTCTGAATTCACGCTTTGCTAATGTAACATCACATAGCCTTGTACACCTTTTCTATAATCTAAACCCAGGGACTCTGATAATGCAAAGAGCTTATATTCAAACAGGTGATGGTTGACAAAACTTACCTTCATACCATTAAATTTCTCACCGCACTTAAGGCCTTCTAGGCTAAACATACAGTAATACATTGGGAAGCCTAGAGTCCACCTTGGTTATCCCATGCTCCTATCGCATAAACACCAAGATGTCCTTTATATCTATCAACAAGTTAATTTGGAGTGACCTTAGTAGAAAAATTTGAAAACACACTGGCTTATAACTTTAGCTAAACCCTCAACGGAAGCCTAACGCCAATGCTTCATTAGGCCACACAACATTACAGAAATGTTTGAGAATCACACTCATCAAAAGGCACATAGAAGCCGGATAGTCGCCATTTCACTTCACCAGGGGCCAAATGACCTCCCATGGAAAAAGTCTGAACTGAATCCATTGTATATTGACACAGAATAAAAGATTGAGCCATTCCCACTGAACCAGTGAATTCCATACACGAATACATTAGCAATCCTTCTTTAAGATCTATGTGCATGTCGTCACGAATACGTTGTAAGTAATTTTCACTGCAGAATGCAGGATTTAGATACACACTTTCCACAGCCATTGAAAGGAAGAGATCACTAAAAATTTTTAGGCAAACATTCATCTCATCCTTCTTGGCAGTCAAATGAAAAACCTGTGAGAATTTCCTGCTCGATCTGCTTTGTAAAAGGCAAAAATTACTAGATCACGGCAATGCATGAGTGCAACGCATCACATTACAGATCGGTGAAAAGTAAAATCTGTGCGTACATAATCACCTTCTAAGACAACTATCATACCTGGCACATGTCCGAAGTACTAGCCATTAAAGGTATTAAATTTTATTTTATTTTCATGTGCCCTGAGCCAACAGCCAATCACTTTCCACATTCCATCATCCATGTTTGTCGCATCTATAGGTGATGCTTGGTTAATGAAATAACTACTTATTGTACATTTACGATCCTTGCTAGATATCGTAGTTGAAACTTCTTGGTGTACCAAACTTACCGGAGTTGTAAACGAATACAGTAGAAAATTGCTTTTTCAGCGTGTCGGGCGCACGAATGAAACCCATGTATTGTGTTGACACATTATGATCTATGCTGTTTGGAAAGGTGAATATGAGTAACTCGAATGCAGAAGGAGAAAATTTCATCTTCACGAAAAAATGTAGAAAGTTTTAATCTTAAGTTCATACTACATGATTCCTGATAGATAAACAGTCGCAACTTCGTTGCAAGAATGTCCACACCTTTTCTATCAAGTGGATATTTAAAAACCATAATTGTGGAACATCCAAACTTGAACAGAAATATCAATTAACGAAAATTTAACTTGCCATTTCCTAGTATAATAGTGTTTCGCTGTCCTCTATAAGCTCATGTCGATAAGGTTAAACAGTAATAAACGTTGGCTGCCATGGTGGGACGAGATGTAGCTCTACTTCGACTGGTCGACGTTAGCTCTCTTGGGTCGATCCAGTACGAATTTAGCAAACGTTACGACAACCTGGTCATTCAAGGCAAAGGATGTTGCCGCTTTACTAAACGCTATCAATCATGATCAAAAGTCTAAACTCGTGACTCTCGATGTCGTCTTTAGCATTTGAATGCCGAACTCTACACTGGCGGAGTTTGCCTCAGATCTCCAAATGGGCTTCTTTGGTAGAACTCCAGGCGCAACCTCTTGTGGAAAGCTACAAAACCTCGCCCGTACTTGCGGTTCAACCTCCCATCCCCGATTCCATCTTGGTTGAAATAGATCCAAGACTTTACTTCAAAGGTGCAGGATCATGCGTCAGATGCAATCCAAAACGCTCCAAGAACGGCATCTTTGAAGAATGGCGTTTGAGGCTGGGTAAGAAGCTTTTCAGGACAGTGCAACAGCTGAGTGCCTCCACCTGAGAGAATTCGATACACTTGTTGAAAGTGCCTCTCACCCGGAAATTCCTACACCACTTGTTGAAAGTGCACTCCACCTGTTGAACAACCAGCTGACAAATTCACCATCCCCTTATAAAAGCAATGTCTCCACCTGCTAAAAGTGTCTCTCCACCTGCTAAAGTGTCTCTCAACTCATTGAACAACCAGCTGACAAAATCTCTACACCTGCTAAAAGTCTCTCCACCTGCTAAATGTGTTCTCCACCTGCTAAAGACTTAGGAATCCGGGAAGAGACCAGTCACACCTTTGGAGGGTGGATCCCTCTGTTTGATGACTGAGGCCCATGTCGAGGACATCACGCCTGCACTCCACTCTGATGACTCGATGCAACAAAGCTCACAGGCTATTCTTCACACCTGGAGCGGCAAGACTCTTGGAACAACCACCCTTCTTGCCCAATAAAACTCGCCATCAACCAAAACCCCTACTCACCAACCCATACATTGTTTTGTTTGTGCCGAACATCATCCTCTGTTGAAATCGGTAGTGTCGTTTCATCCTTCAACTCATCCTGTAAGAATGTCAATAAATAATTGTTTTATTGTAATGATAGCGTCTGTTTTTCCTACCAAAAAGGGAGTTTGGGCTTTGGCCTATTCTCCTTTTTGTTTATATGAATCCAAGGTTGGATGATGACTGACCTTGCCTCTTGAAAGTGACCTCCTTCATCTTGGGAATCCTTATCAAACAATCGACCAATCAGAAACCACTTCCTCCTTCTCGACTATAAAAGCAGGGCTCAGACGCTCTCTGCTTCATTTATTCCTGAGACATGGAAGACGAAAAGCTTTTACTCTATCTGGCCAAGTACCAGGAGGCAATCTTGGGGACTATATAACCTTTATGATTAATTTTCGAAAGTGCCTGCAGACCATGATGCCTCTGACATCATACGGTCGAGTCCATCTACGATGTAACCGTTCTGAACTGCTACAAAGGTGTTGCCCGATTACGATCCCCGTGACCTGCCCACCTTTGAATGTGTTGTGTATGCAGACGGCCACCTGCACAGTGATTATTTGAGGAGGCTCACAAAGGAAAGGGCCTTTACAAGCCCTTTGGACTAGTTGGACAAACCTATATCACTTGGCCTACAAGTGCGGGAGACACGGTCCCCAACACGACTGCCTGGACACTTGGCTCAAGCAGTGTTGGATGGGTGCTATGGATTGAAATGGCCCAGAGCGTGTTCAAGTACCAGATTCATGTGCCTCTGTCTGAGCCTATGCACGGCTGTGAAAGAACGCATTGTGGGCACCTGTTCACATGCGGTGCTTATTACAACATCTGGACGTAAACACCTGTCCTCTCGGGCACCCAATCCATGCGAGACCGACTTAAAGGTAGACATTGTTTGAGCCCCAGAAAATGGGAGAATGATTGCTGAAAGGGCATGGCTCAGGACAGTAATCATTCTCCCATTGGTCAATAAATACAGTGTTGGAACCTATGGAATGATAACACTTGCAAAAATGAGCTACCCTCTCTCAAAATATTTGCTAGCAGCACAAGTCTCTTTTCAGCCAAGGTTGAACTAATACTTACGAAAAATAATTTTATGCAGCCTCAAGTCTCTTTTCAGCCGTTGATAAAAGTGTTACTCATGAATTTGAAATCCTACCAGCCTTGAAATTTCACATCAGTTGCATCGACAATCAGAAGCCTTCTCCTGCTATAAAAGGCGAGGCACCTCGAGGCGAGAGAGCCTCTCATTCCTCCGATGAGGACGATTTAGCGATTTGCACACTGCCTGGTTAAGTTCATCCCCGATTTCGGGAATTTGCTGCCTTTAAAGAATTCGGAATCGTCTGAATGCTTTACCCATTCCAGAGTGTGACGGTGAGGACTTTCAACGCCATCTCCCGACCTCGATGCCTTGTGCAACGTTCTCTGTCCTTCGGGAATCTGGAAAATTGCGCTTCCCTTTCTCTTTGCCGCCGAACCTTTCAAATCCAAGGACCTTGTGCTCCACAAGATGGCTGAAGGTCACGGCGCTATATCTAGGGCATTTGGACAGAGCATGAAACCTGATCTGTACCGAAAGGCGAGCGGGCCTGGTCTATGGGAGCTCGCGGATTTGGAACAGGGTGACGCTGGGTCACACGGCTCTTCAACTCTTGTACAGTGCTCCTTCCCAGATCCCGTGTTTGTGCCTGAAAAATGTCCCATTTCCGGAGCCATGCATTTCCTCACGACGAATGTAGACACATGTTTCATAAAGCATGTTTGAGCGGACCCAGAGTCCACCTGCCTGCAGGCAGACTGTTTGAACTCGATGTCACTAAAAATGGAAAGGATGTGCCAGCACGTCCTTTCCATTTTGTCCTCTACCAACGTTGAAGGTTTGATTGGAACTGTTGAAGAATCGTTCTCCTCCCAAGGGCATCGCTCAAACGGAAAACTCCAGAGGGAAACTCAAGGGGGAGGGGAAAACATGAAACATCCTCCTTCACCAACGTTGGAAGATTTGATCTGGAAATTTCTGTTGCCGTTGAAATGATTTGTGATGTTCACCCTGCAGAAACAGAAGCATTCTCAACACATACTCACCCTCAACCAGAAAACCAGCATTTTCCAGTAATAAAAAAGCACCTACCCTACATACTTATTACATACTTATTACTATACTTATTACATACTAAGATAAGTTAACTTCATAGATCATAACCTGCTTTTTCGTCGCGGTTTCATGTCGCGGTTTCAAACAAGTAAAAACTTGAATACAAGTACTTTTTAAATATTTGGAAGAATAGTACCTTTTAGAAATATCCTCCTTCATATGTTTACAGATAAATGCAACCTCCATTTCTTTGGTATAATGAAGAGAGAGGTGTCCCTTCCTTTCACGAGTCTCATGAATGTAGGGGTCCCACCAATGTCCTATCAGACTAGATAAATGCGCTCTCAATGTCATAGATACAGATAGATAAATGCGTCCCTCCAATGTCTCTAGAATAGATAGATAATCAGATGATGTCCCTCCAAGTAGATGACCGATAAATGCGCTCAGATAGATTAGAGCTAAATCCCACCCATCAGAGGTTTGATAGATAAACGTTCTGCACAATGTCAAAAGTTGCACAGATAAACAGGTACTACTGACAAAGAGGGTAGGTAAATAAACATCTCCCTTTAAAAATTTGAGAGAAATGTACATCATAGGTCAAGGCACATAAAGGACCTCATACGGAACATTGCCCTCCCTACGTGGGAAGGTTGTAAGAAAATGCGTAGAAGGCAAATGTCCATCGCCAGGACCTAGGTTGTTGGAAATTCATCAACACCCATCAACTCGGACAGATTCAATGAAAGGCCAAGAGGTAAACGAAACCCCAAAGGAGAGAAATGAACCAACAAAATGAATGAGGGAAAGGAAAATCAAATGTCAAAACTTTCGATCAAGGAAAATTAAAATGTCAAAACTTTTGATGCAAGGAAACATTGAATGTCAAAACTTTCGATGCGCGTAAACATTCAACTGTCAAAATTGATGCAAAAATAACTTTTAGTGATTCTATAAAGGTTGACACTGAGGTATTACATGACGTTTGAGATGTTACACATTCTTTGAAATGTCAGAAGAACCTTTTAGGCATCTCAAGACACTTTAAGCACTCCAGTAGTTTCAACTGTCATGAGCAAATGACATTGGTCATTTATATCAAACATGCATCCAGAAATTCTAAATTTTCAGCAAGCGTGTATGTTTTGAAAAACACTGGAATCATGAGGAAAAGAATCATCCACACATAAATCGTCGTGTCCACGGAACGTTTTGCAAAGAAGCCAAAGATGTCTGGGTATTCGGACGAATGAGAGAAGAAGAGGAAGGGTGCCAGAAGTATGTGGTGTAGGTACTTTTCAACGATACCTCGTAATGTAATGGTCGTCCCAGATTGAGGACAATTTTATGATCAATCTTGAGAAACCCGACTTATGGAAGAGGGAATAAATTTGAAATATTGGGCAAAGATGTGTAAGTTATTCAGCGCTACTTGAAAGGAGATGGGTATGGTTTCACATTATGGTCAACACAACATTTTATGTTTTGTAGGAAATGGAAATGATTCGGAATCAATTTGTCATTTTACCCTTTGGTGTCTCAGATGGATTAGAGACAGAGGTAAAATACATCGACACATGATTTTATGTGAGCAAGAAAGTGCGTTTGAAGAGATTTGGGGTAAAGTTCGCTCTGAATTTCCTCCTGCTGGTCGGGCCAAAATGTCAAGATTCAGAGTGCCTTTCATTTGTTGACATTGTGTACGTGAGCCAACCTAAATCGTCGTGTGAGGGTAAAATTCCCGAAAATTAATGAATCCGGAACAATGGTCCCATTTCACATGATCGACCTTGCACGCGCATAGTATACCTTCTCTGTACGCTTTTCCAGGAGGAATAAAGATTACTCTGGAACAACTAGAGAAATAAAAATGTGCCAGTTGGGACAAGGTGATCAAATGTTTACCACGCGTGGGGTCATTTGAAATGGAATGTACCGATTCACGTGACAGGATTAATTTTAATGTGCGTGTTCCTTTCAATACCAGGTGACAGGGAAGAGACCTCTGTATCGTGACGCTCTACGGTAACACAAATTACTTATTTAAGGAGGAAACCAGGGGTCAATGAGTTAATCGGATCCGAGACGAAATGTAAGTATTGTCCGCAAACAACAAAACATGATAGAATAAAAATTAAAGAAGAGTGGGCCATGGACCAAAAGTCTTATTAGGTCCAAACTCAGCGAGATGAATGCGAAATGCGACCTCATTCAAGGAAAGAGATATTGAAAGAGAGAGACATATTGAAGGAAGACTTGTTGAAGAGGAAAGGACGTTGAAAACAAAGAAAATGAGTTGAACGCTGAAATAATGATATTAAAATTTAAATTGGAAATACATTAGTTGAAAATAAAATATGGAAACCAAAGAAAACGAGTGGAAAGCAAAGAACACGAGTTAACAGAAATAATACATTGAAAATAAATTGCAAAGCATTGGTCGTGATAAAATATTGAAAGAATGAAGAGCCAACAGCTCAAAATGATTAACCCTGGCGATGAAAGAGTAAAGGTTACCACGACTGCCAACGTTCCTCGTAATCTTCTACTTTAGATCATGTTTGGAGAACCCTTGTTCAAAGGTTTCCAACCTTTCAACTTGCCAACGATAAAAATTTTTACTTCAATATTTTTGAGCGAGTACAAATTGCACGCGTCTCATCCTACTCAATTGTTACATGGATTCTCTCAGAGTATGATGATTTTATTGACATGTTAATTTACAGCACCTGTTTCACTTTACCACCCATGCTTTCCATCCCATGAGCCCATTCAAGAGATTCAAGATTTATGAATCGTTTACCTGAACCACCTATGGTACCTGAACAATTCATTGAGTCTCGACAATGAATGGATTCAAGAATCCTCTGATTCCGTGGAATCACCAGTTGACCTGAACCAATTGTTTCTCTCCTTCTGGAAGGTAGCTCACCTGTGCATACGATAATACACCTGTGCGAAAAGACGGATTCACCAGGCAAGGTCAAATTCACCTGTAAAAGATGGATTCTCAAAGCGAAGATGGATTCCCAGGCAAGGTCAAATTCACCAAAGCGACGGGCAGAATTCACCTGTGAGAAGGTAGCTTCATCATCAACGAGATTTTCGACAGAAACGAGAATGGGCCCGAGATCCTGGTTGCGTCGCAGACCGATTTCAGACCACCCTATCGTAGACCTGATTTTGACCCAGGCGACCCCGTATGCCCATCGATTGATTCACCGTCTGCGTCAGGCTCAAGTGTTTTTCCACAGCCAAGAGTTTGGCCATGTTGTTCTCCGAGATAGGATTCACGCTCACCAACGGTGTCGTCTCGCGTTCCTTGGATGCAATGTCTCAAGAACTATTAATATTTGCATACCTCAATGTCGTACCATTTTGTGACGACCATCAATCAAGCTCAAATTAAAGAATTTCAAGCGAATTGAGCTCAGACCAGTCCGTTCAAAAGGATCCTGTGATGCTGTTAAATGTAACGAACGAAAGCAGGGAATGTCCTTTGTAACGAAATACATTGTCATCGTTAGGTGAGCCGTGTACGCGATGTGCGCCATCTTGCATCAACCATCAATCCATTTTTCATTCGTGAGCAAGATTGGTGACTGCAACTCCGCCCACATCCTGTCTGAAACGTATAAAAGGAGGCTCGTTGGGACGCTTCAAATCGTCGTCTCGACTCCCAGCATGGAACGCAATCGATGCCTTCCCAGAGCACCTCCACCACCGTGGTACCAGACTTACCTAGAAAATCGAGACGTTGAATATGCAGCTCATTAGGGGCCTCACAAAGCATTCATCCTGTATCAGGAGATGGCCACGAAGCGTGTGTTTGTCATGTTTTGTAACGATAGTTGGCATTGCAGACGATCGTTATGGACAATTTCAAGCAGGCCGTGTTGGGAACAAATCGACCCGATGAGATGACGTGGGATAAGGTGTCCAAGGCTTAATGAGAAATCGATCGACCGCTGAAGAATACGGACAACGGATGGGACTTATGCACCAAAACATGTTTATCGTCAAAACTGGACTTTACCTTTGATTTCGCACCGTGAAACCGGGAGAGTCATTTGATCAAACAACCACTGTGCCCATGCTAATTGTACGAACTGCCCTCCTCCAGGTTTAAAGCATCAGCAAACTCAATCTGTATAGGAGAGTTTGAGACCATTTGACAATGCTCTATCATCGCAAAGTGTTGAGCCCCTAGCGGCGTATCCCATCCGCAGGAACTCATTATATTTACGCACGGTGCAAAGACCGTATTTGGGGTGGACATTATTCCCGAAACTATTCTTCTCAACTCGTTCGAGGGATTCAACCTGGGGATTTCCGAAAGGTCAACTGATATGACCAAAAAGCCTACAAACTGCCTCCTCCGACCAGCCTCATGGTGAGACGAGCAAGCGACCTTGGAGGAAGGTGTATCTCCTCCAGAAACATTTAGAGTTCAAAATCCCACAAAATACTCATTACACCGGTCGTGCGACCCCTGTAATGATTGCCAGACCTGCCTTGGCTGCTCCTCAACCGTGTCCATTCCCTCAAAGATTACCAGAGCCACCTGTGCAGATTCAATTACCAGAGCCACCTGTGCAGATTCATTACCAGAGCCACCTGCAGATTCATTACCTCAGCAGACTCGTAAGACCAGAGCACTGTGCAGATCCAGTTTCCATCCACCTTTGTCTCAATCACCTTCAGATCAGTTTCCGATCCACCTTGTCTCAATTCACCTCAGCAGATCCAGTTTCCAGATCCATGTCCAGTCACTCACACTAGTCGACAGAGACCTCGTTTGACCATTTAATGTCAAACGTATTTGGAAACGCTTGGGGCCTGAACAAGATGAGCCCCAGCCATGCCAGAACTCAGCTGATTCATCGGTGCCTTCCTCTTTGATGCATAATGACATTATATCGTTTTGGACCATTTTGAAGGGTTGGCCATGGACACCGGAAGCACCCTGGATTTGACAATGCCCAGAATGAACCTACTGAAAGATACACTGTGGGTTAAAGTGACAGAACCTCTAAATTTGTGTTGCAAATAAATTGGCGTTGTGTATGTAATTTGTAATAATGATTGATTTTGTACATTTTTGTACATATGTAAATAAAAATTGTTTTATGGAAACAAGTCTGATTTTGTCCAAAAATACCAACCTTGACACATTCACAAGAGGATGTAAAAATGGTTTCGGTACAAATTTATTGGACCAGTGTCGTTCTCGCACTACGATTGTTTTGAAATCTGTCGGTGGCGGATCGATTACATATTTCGAGCAAGACTATCCCACCATTATTTTGAGCCCAATTTTGGTGTGCAGTTCCTCGGTCGTTTGGAAAACAGGGTCGTGTTTAGAGTCATTTGAGTTGACGTGGGATCAGGAGTCGAGAATTTTCAATTGGTCGTCCTCC
The DNA here is from genome assembly GCA_019973975.1 of Trichonephila clavata. Classification (NCBI taxonomy): domain Eukaryota; kingdom Metazoa; phylum Arthropoda; class Arachnida; order Araneae; family Nephilidae; genus Trichonephila; species Trichonephila clavata. Next base: position 34,544 of record BMAO01025143.1, on the reverse strand, counting down.
GTCTCGCCGAGTTTGGGAGGCGTCACCCATACAATAAGGAGGCGTACCGTTGAATCTCACGCAATGCACGCGTTTGGTGGATGTGTACGTGACATTATTAACGTGGTTGGATGATTGGGAAATGACGAGATAAACACCTCCCTTGGCGTCTGCTGATGCCCCAACTTGAAACGGGCTTTGGAAAAACGTGGAGCGCTCGCATCAAAGGCCTGGCACATGGAATTGCGTTGACGTCACGTCCTCGAGCATATAACGCCAGCCTCTAGCCAGAATTATTCTCTCACAACATGTCGAATCAACCGCCTATTTGCCCTGCCTGGCGTGTTGCACCACCTGGGCAAACCAGTGCCCATCGAGCTATCGATTGCCACCATTCCCAGGGATGGCAGTGATCCGAAGTGCTCTGCATTACGGTGAACCACGAGGACCTGACCTCCACGCAAGAACATGCGTTCAATCCTGCAAAACGCCGTCTTTCGTCTGGCCCGCTGCCCAAGAGTGTGCGCGCAATGGTTGCGATATTGCGTGAGGGGCATGTTTGACCAGACTGTCCCAGAAAAGGCCTCATCGTAGTCAAGTCAAAGCAGCAAAAACATTCAAAGAGTTGGGACTTCTCACCATGGCTCTGGAGATGCTGCCCAAATTCAACACCTTGTGATGGAACCTTTCCACCCCATGCATGATGACCTCCACGAAGAGGACGTGTCTCATTGCCATGCTGAAATCGTTTCAATTGCAAAATACCTGCAGCGGTTCACAAGCTGCAGGCGGAATGACCCAAATTTCAGCTTTGGAGTAAAAATTTCATAGCCTGGGGGACTGAGTCGACTTTGTGTCGACCCGTCCCCTTGGATTAAAGTGCCAACGTTGGAAATCTCTTAAACTGTACTAAAAGAGGCCTACAATATTTCACAAGGATGGATAGAATCAATCGAAAGGTGCCTGATGGCGAGTGGTTTTGCATGCGTATGAATCACCAATAGATTCACATATGGATAGGTTTCAATGTTGGATCAGAGTCCAATAGATGCTCATGATATGGATATGTTTCATCTTGCTAATAGATTGGAGTACCAATAGAATCAATTACGTGACTCTAAAAGTATAAAGGCGAGATATCAGCAGACAGAGACATTCTCTCTCAGAAGTTTCTCAAAGCAACATGTCTCACTAGCCTTCTTGCCCATGCTAATGTATTTCATCATGGAGGGCAACCTACTCAATTGTCCATCGCCACGACTTGGAGGATGGAAGGACCCGGAAGTAATTTGCATCACGGTGGATCATTCAACTATTACCACCTCAAAGACTGTCGGGCCAACGCGTATAACGAGCGCCTCAGTTTGAAGAGCCACATCCTGGATCTGTGCCACTGGAATACCTGTCCTTTTGCGTCAGGGGTAAATTTGCCACCTGGCGCAAGAATCAGGGACTCATCGTTGTCAAGGGTCGGACCAGCGTAAATTTTGAGCAGCTGGGGTCTTTACATAAATTTGGAACTTTGCCAAAGTTTCAGGACGAATGATCGTGCTCTACCAGATCACCTGCCGTGAGGTGCACGAGTATTTTGAGTTTCCGAGTGCACTATGGTAAAATCATACCGTTTTGCCAGATACCTGCAAAACTTTAAGCTGCACGCCGAATGCAACAGACAGATGGCTGATCTGGTAAGTAAGATGAAAATTGAAATATCGAACTGTAAATATCAAACTGTATATGAACTGTAAAATGCCCATGGGCCAGAAAAGGGGACCGAGTCGACACAAGTCGACTCGGTCCCCTGGTTAAAGGTGCCAACGTTGGAGGCTTTTCTTTTAAAACTTGTGTTAAAAGAGCACAAGATTTCTACCAAGGATGGATAGAATCAATCGAAAGGTGCCTGATGGCCGTGTTTTTGTCATGGTCCTGTTGGATAGAATCAGTCAATGTGGTATCTCAGCATATAGATAGTGTTTCAATGTTGGATAGAATCAGTCAATAGGTATCTCATGATATGATAGTGTTTCAATGTTGGATAGAATCAGTCAATTAGGTATCTCATGATATGGATATGTTTCAATGTTGGATCAGTAATCAATATATGATGCCTCATGATATGGATAGGTTTCAATGTTGGAAGTATCAGTAGAGGAATCGATTCACGTGACCTAAAGAGTATAAAGAGACATCAGCAGACAGAGACATTCTCTCTCAGAGTTCCTCAAGTAACATGTCTCAACTAGCCTTCTTCGCCCATGCTAATGTATTTCATCATGGAGCAAGCCTGTCCAGACATTGTCCATTGCCACGATTCCGGAGGATGGAAAGAAGTAATTTGTATTACGGTGGATCACTGCAACCTAATTCACCACTGAAAGACTGTCACGGCCAACCTTTTATTAACGAGCGCCTCAGTTTGAAGAGCCACATCCCTGGATCTGTGCCACTGGAATACCTGTCCTTTGCGTCAGGGCAATTTGCCACCTGGCAAGGAACAGGAACTCATTGTTGTCAAGGGTCAGACCAGCGTAAAATTTTGAGCAGCTGGGGATCTTTACTACAAATTTGGAAACTTTGCCAAGTTTCAGGACTTGAATGATCGTGCTCTCAGATCACCTGCACGTGAGGTGCATGAATATTCTGACATTTCGAGATATGGTAAAGTCATACCGTTTTGCCAGACCTGCAAAACTTTAAAAGCTCACGCCGAATGCAACAGACAGATGGCTGATCTGGTAGAGTAAGTAGAAAAATTGAAATATGGAACTGTAACATTGGATGTAAATATTGGATGTATATTGAACTGTGAAAATGCTCCATGGGTCAGGGACCAGTCGACACAAGAGTCGATCGGTCCCCTTAAGTTAAGGAAGGTGAACGTTGAGGGCTTCTTTAAAACTTGTTAAAAGATGCACAGATACGTTAAAGATTAGTGTCAAGGTTGTAAAGCGTCAACCAATAGGAATCGTTCACGTGACCACTAGAATATAAAGGCGAGCAGCTAGCAGCCAGAATCAGAGTGCTTGAATGCAGTCAAGAGTTTAGAAATTTTATTTTTGGTTAAAACTGTCAGGTTTGGGTTGTAAACTATTTCAAATCTGGCAGTTTGACGAAAAATTTCCATGGCAACAGGTAAATGCTAAATGTTTTCGTTAAGACTTTCAGGATTTGGTAATGTTGGAATCTGCATTCTGCAGCTTAATGTAAATGTTTTAGCCAAATATCAAAATCCGAAAATTGGGGACCGAGTCTATGTCGACTGGGTCCCCTGTTTTCGGCCAGTATCCACCAAGAATGCATCTTTTTAAAACTTGACACAAAAATTGGACTGCCTGCTGGCTGCCAGTTGAGACCTCCGTGTTTCCTAGACACGCCAAGATTATAAGTCGTGAGATGGGTCGTCTAATTTTCTAACAAGATACACCCATATTGGAAGGATTCTGTCTTCTCGACATACCAACGTTGCATTGTCTGCATTTCGGGTCTGCTTTCACCGCTTGACATGTCTCCATTTCATTTGTTCGCCCCGACATGTCTCCATTTCATTTGTGTATCGCCCCTGACATGTCTCCATTTCATTTGTGGATCACCCCGTTTAAATCATTCGTCTGGGATTGAAAATTTTCTCGCCTCCATCAAAATATTTTTCGGAGAATGAAAAAGTTCGATATGGATATTAGAGAAGTTCAAGACGCTTTGAGGATACTCAGAAAGGGTCGTTTCCATTTTCAATCATTTTGAAAGGGTCACGGTGCTCAACTATTTATCTGACCGACTGTACCAGTTCGTTTTTCGCCTTTTCACTCTACCTGACGTTTCCACTTCACAATTACATCACTACGTAGATTTAGGCTTCTGTAGAATGCCCGCACCCTCGAACTGATTTCCCACAAAGATGGCATCCACTATATTGCCACGATCAAACTCTACTAAGCTCATTTGACTTACTCATTCTCAGAAACGCATATATGATATATATACAATCTTTACAAACCACTACCAACACTTTTATACTTTTAATTGAGCGTATCAATTGGTGCTTTCACTGCCAGAACCACTTTAAGGTGTCCGGACATTTCAGGCCAGGTAGTGCAGGTAGACATATTCTTTCATGGAGTAGATCCGCTACATAATGAGTTTGGTGAAATCGACTTCAAGTGGTGCTGGTAGTACTTACGGGCGTTAAAGATAATTATTTCATTTTTAAACTATTAAACGCAGAGTCATTAAATAGTCATTATGTTGATAAATAGATTCCTTCATAGAGTAGAGATCAGCTTCAAGATGGGTTTTGGAAAATATTTCAAGGCAATTCGCAAGGATTAGGTAATAGATAAATATTTCCGCTTTAAACTACTTGGACTTACCTGCTTGAAAATTGGTAGGCATGTTTTCATGTGTAACATCCAAAATGGTTTTGAAATTGACCCCCAAAGGATGTTGCGGGGTTATGGGAGATATAAATATTTATTCCGATTTTTAAACTATTAGGGCGCACAGTCTTGAAATTTGGTAAGCAAATTCCTCTCATAGGATAGAGATTCACAAGGCAAAAGTGTTTTGGGGAAAATTGACCCCAAGTGAAAGCAGGTCTAAGGGTGCTATAGATACATTATTTCAATTTTTAAACAACTGGGACTTCTATAGTCTTGAAATATGGAGCAATCAGAATCCTTTCATGGATTAAAGATCCCTATGTAATGTGTTTTAGAAAATTGACCCCTGCTGCGGGTCTTAAGGGCGTTATAGATAATTGTTTCAATTTTAAACTACTGGACGTACAGTCTTCAAATTTGGTAAGTGATTCCTTATCAGAGTACTTCGTAAAATGTGTTTTTGAAACAGACAGCAGGTATGTTACGGGGCTCAAGGGTCGTTATATTAATTATTTCCATTTTGTTCATTAGACGTACAGTCTGAATTCGGCAAGCAGGTTCCTTTCTCATGAGTAAAGAACTGCTACAAAATGGGTATCGAAAATATCAACCACCAGGTTTCATTGAAGATTATGCGCACTCAAATCTTTCCGTTTTACTTTTGTTAGAAGAACTTATTCCATGAGCGAACATGCCTACCAAGTTTCAAGCCGGTAGATCAAATACTTTAAAACGGAAAGATTTATCGATTACGCCCCTAATCTTCCGAATGAAAACCTGGTGGTTGATATTGATTCCATTTGTAGCAGTTCTTACCTCCATGAAAGGAACCTACACTGAATTTCAAGACTGTACGTCTAATAGTGTAAATGGAAATAATTATCTATAACGACTTTGAGCCCCCGTAACGCCACTTGCTGTCTGTTTTCAAAAACACATTTTTACGAGAAATGTACTTATTAAGAAGGAATCTGCTTACCAAATTTGAAGACTGGAATGTCCAGTAGTTTAAAAATTGAACACCATTCATAACGCTCCTCTAAGACCCGCAGCACCGCTTGGGGTCAATTTTCACAAAACACATTACATAGATCTTTAATCCATGAAAGGATTCTTGATTATCATATTTCAAGACTGTAAGTCCAGTTGTTTAGTGACCGAAATAATTATCTATAACGCCCCTAAGACACGCAACACCACTTGGGGTCAATTTTCCCAAACGCATTTTGTAGCGAATTTATCCTATGAGAGGAATTTGCTTACTAAATTTCAAGACTGTGCGCCTAATAGTTTAAAATCGGAATAAATATTTATATTCCTTAACTTCGCAACATCCTTTGGGGTCAATTTTCCAAACCATTTTAGTGGATATTTACTGCATGAAAGAAACATGCCTACCAATTTTCGCTATAAGTCAAGTATTTAAAACGGAAATATTTATCTATTACACCCCTAATCCTTGCAGCTCCCTTGGGGCTATTTTCCTGAAACCCATCTTGAAGCTGATCTCTACTCTATGAAAGGAACTATTTATCAACTAGTAATGACTATTTAATGATTCCCAGGCCATTAGTTTAAAAATGGAAATAATTATTCTAACGCCACGTAAGTACCCGCAACGCCACTTGGGGTCGATTTTCACCAAACTCATTATGTAGCGGACTTCTACCCATGAAAGGAATATGTCTACCTGCACTACCTGGCCTGAAGTATCCGGACACCCTTAAAAAGTGGTTCTGGCGAGTGACGCACTTGATACGTAATTAAAAGTTATAAAGTACAGTGTGGTTTGTAAGACTGTATATATATATCTATATATGCGTTTGTGTAATGAGTGTCAAATGAGCTTAGTGGAGTTTGATCGGCACATAGTGGATATCTTGTGGGAAATCGCTCGAGAGATTGTGGCATTCTACAGAAGCCTAAATCTACTGTGAGGATGAATAGAAGGAAACGTCAGAGGCAGAGTGGTACAAGAAAACGAACTGGTACAGTCGGTCGAATAAATAGTTGAGCACCGTGACCCTTTCAAAAAATGATTGAAAATGGAAAACGACCCTTTTTGAGTATCCCCTCAAAGCGTCTTGAACTTCTCTTCAATATCCATATCGAAACTTTTTTCAAATTCCTCCGAAAAATATTTTTGATGGAGGCGAGAAAATTTTTCAGCCCATCCCAGACGAATGATTTAAAACGGGGGGTAATCCACAAATGAAATGGAGACATGTCAGGGGGCGATACACAAATGAAATGGAGACATGTCAAGCTTGGTGAAAGCAGCAACCCATGAAATGTAGACAATGCAACGTTGGTATGTCGAGAAAAGACAGAATCATTCCAATATGGGTGTGTATCTTGTTAGAAAATTGGGGACGACCCATCTCACGACTTTATAATCTTGGCGTGTCTAGGAAACACGGAGGTCTCAACTGGCAGCCAGCAGGCAAGTCCGATTTTTTTGTGTCAAGTTTTTAAAAAGACGCATTCCAATCTTGGTGGATAATGTGGCCCGAAAAAAGGGGGACCCAGTCGACATGCGACTCGGTCCCCCAATTTTCGGATTTTTGAAGATTTTGGCTAAAAACATTTACCGATAAGACTTGCAGAATCTGCGAATTTCCAACATTACGCCAAATCCTGAAAGTCTTAACGAAAAACATTTAGCATTTACCTGTTGCCATGGAAATTCTTTTTCCGTCAAAACTGCCAGATTTGAAATATTCAATACAAACCCAAACCTGACAGTTTTAACCAAAAATAAAATTTCTAAACTCTTGACTGCATTCAGAAGCACTCTGATTTCTGGCTGCTAGCTGCTCGCCTTTTATATATTCTAGTGGGTCACGTGAAACGATTCCTATTGGTTGACGCTTTACAACCTTGACACTAATCTTTAACGTATCTTTGTGCATCTTTTTAACACAAGTTTTAAAAGAGAAGCCCTCCAACGTTGGCACCTTCCTTAACCCAAAAAAAGGGGGACCGAGTCGACTCTTGTGTCGACTCGGTCCCCCTTTTTCTGGGCCCATGGGCATTTTTACAGTTCAATATTTACAGTCCAATATTTACAATTCAATATTTACAGTTCCATGTTTCAATTTTTCTCACTTACTCTACCAGATCAGCCATCTGTCTGTTGCATTCGGCGTGCAGCTTTTTAAAGTTTTGCAGGTATCTGGCAAAACGGTATGACTTTACCATAGTGCACTCGGAAATGTCAGAATATTCATGCACCTCATCGTGCAGGTGATCTGGTAGAGCACGATCATTCAAGTCCTGAAACTTTGGCAAAGTTTCCAAATTTATTGTAAAGATCCCCAGCTGCTCAAAAATTTTACGCTGGTCCGACCCTTTGACAACGATGAGTCCCTGATTTCCTTGCGCCAGGTGGCAAAATTTGCCCCTGACGCAAAAGGACAGGTATTCCAGTGGCACAGATCCAGGGATGTGGCTCTTCAAACTGAGGCGCTCGTTAATAAAACGGTTGGCCCGACAGTCTTTCGAGGTGGTAATTAGGTTGCAGTGATCCACCGTAATACAAATTACTTCTGGGTCCTTTCCATCCTCCGGAATCGTGGCAATGGACAATTCGATTGGTACAGGCTTGCCTCCATGATGAAATACATTAGCATGGGCGAAGAAGGCTAGTTGAGACATGTTGCTTTGAGAGAACTCTGAGAGAGAATGTCTCTGTCTGCTGATGTCTCGCCTTTTATACTCTTTAGGGTCACGTGAATCGATTCCTATTGGCTGATACTCTCCAACATTGAAACCCTATCCATATCATGAGGCATCTATATATATTGGATTACTGATCCAACATTGAAACACTATCCATATCATGAGATACCTATTGACTGATTCTATCCAACATTGAAACACTATCCATATCATGAGATACCTATTGACTGGTTCTATCCAACATTGAAACACTATCTATATCATGAGATACCTATTGACTGATTCTATCCAACAGGACCATGCAAAAACTACACGTGCCATCAGGCACCTTTCGATTGATTCTATCCATCCTTGGTAGAAATCTTGTGGCCTCTTTTTAACACAAGTTTTAAAAGAGAAGCCCTCCAACGTTGGCACCTTCCTTAACCCAAAAAAAGGGGGACCGAGTCGACTCTTGTGTCGACTCGGTCCCCCTTTTTCTGGGCCCATGGGCATTTTTACAGTTCAATATTTACAGTTTGATATTTACAGTTCGATATTTCAATTTTTCTCACTTACTCTACCAGATCAGCCATCTGTCTGTTGCATTCGGCGTGCAGCTTTTTAAAGTTTTGCAGGTATCTGGCAAAACGGTATGATTTTACCATAGTGCACTCGGAAACATCAAAATACTCGTGCACCTCATCGTGCAGGTGATCTGGTAGAGCACGATCATTCAAGTCCTGAAACTTTGGCAAAGTTTCCAAATTTATAGTAAAGATCCCCAGCTGCTCAAAAATTTTACGCTGGTCCGACCCTTTGACAACGATGAGTCCCTGATTTCCTTGCGCCAGGTGGCAAAATTTGCCCCTGACGCAAAAGGACAGGTATTCCAGTGGCACAGATCCAGGGATGTGGCTCTTCAAACTGAGGCGCTCGTTAATAAAACGGTTGGCCCGACAGTCTTTCGAGGTGGTAATTAGGTTTGAATGATCCACCGTGATGCAAATTACTTCCGGGTCCTTTCCATCCTCCGGAATCGTGGCGATGGACAATTCGATTGGAACAGGCTTGCCTCCATGATGAAATACATTAGCATGGGCGAAGAAGGCTAGTTGAGACATGTTGCTTTGAGAGAACTCTGAGAGAGAATGTCTCTGTCTGCTGATGTCTCGCCTTTTATACTCTTTAGAGTCACGTGAATTGATTCCTATTGGCTGATACTCTCCAATCTATTTGCTGATTCTATCCAACATTGAAACACTATCCATATCATGAGATACCTATTGACTGATTCTATCCAACATTGAAACACTATCTATATCATGAGATACTATTGACTGATTCTATCCAACAGGACCATGCAAAAACTACACGCGCCATCAGGCACCTTTCGATTGATTCTATCCATCCTTGGTAGAAATCTTGTGGCCTCTTTTTAGTACAAGTTTTTAAAAGAGATGCTCTCCAACGTTGGCACCTTCCTTAATCCAAAAAAAGGGGGACCGAGTCGACACAAAAGTCGACTCGGTCCCCCTTTTTTTGGGCCCATGAGCAATTTTTTTTACTCTACCAAAGCTGAAACTTTGGAGCTCCATTCCGCCTGCAGCTTGTTGAACTGCTGCAGGTATTTTGCAAATTGAAACGATTTCAGCATGGTGCAATGAGACACGTCCCCTTCTTCGTGGAGGTCATCATGCATGGGGTTGGGAAAGGTTCCATCACAAAGGGTGTTGAATTTGGGCAGCATCTCCAGAGCCATGGTGGAGAGTCCCAACTCTTTGAATGTTTTTTGCTGCTTTGGGCTTTTGACTACGATGAGGCCTTTTCTACCTTGGGACAGCTGGTCAAACATGCCCCTCACGCAATATCGCAACCATTGCGCCGGCACACTCTTGGGCAGCGGGCGCACCAGACGAAGACGGGCGTTTTTGCAGGCATTGGAACGCATGTCTTTGGGTGTGGAGGTCAGGTCCTCGTGGTTCACCGTAATGCAGAGCACTTCGGGATCACTGCCATCCCTGGGAATGGTGGCAATCGATAGCTCGATGGGCACTGGTTTGCCCAGGTGGTGCAACACGCTGGCATGGGCAAAATAGGCGGGTTGATTCGACATGTTGCTGAGAGAGAATAATTCTGCTGGCTAGAGGCTGGCGTTATATATGCTCGAGGAGCGTGACGTCAACTGGCATTCCATGTGCCAAGGCCTTTTGATGCGAGCGCTCCACGTGTTTTTCCAAAGCCCGTTTCCAAGGTTGGGGCATCAGCAGACGCCAAGGGAGGTGTTTATCTCGATGCATTTCCCAATCATCCAACCACGTTAATAATGTCACGTACACATCCACCAAACGCGTGCATTGCGTGAGATTCAACGCGTACGCCTCCTTATTGTGGGGTTGATACGCCTCCCAAACTCGGCGAGACGGGGGACGACCCAATTGAAAAAATCTCAACTCGACTCCTGGATCCCACGTCAAATCCAAATGACTCGTAAACACGACCACTGTTTTTCCAAACGACCGAGGAACGTGCACACCAAAATTGGGCTCAAAAATAATGGTGTAAGGATAGTCTTGCTCGAAATATGTAACTCGATCCGGCCACCGACCCAGATTTCCAAAAACAATCGTAGTGCGAGAACGACACTGGTCCAATAAATTTTGTACCGAAACCATTTTTTTTACATCCTCTTGTGTAATGTGTCAAGGTTGGTATTTTTTTGGACAAAAAAATCAGACTTGTTTCCATAAAACAATTTTTTTTATTTACAAAAAATTATGTACAAAAAATGTACAAAACAATCATTATTTACAATATATTACATACACAACTGCCAAGATTTATTTGCAACACAAATTTAGAGGTTCTGTCACTTTAAACCCAACAGTGTATCTTTTCATAGGGTTCATTCTGGGCATTGTCAAATCCAGGGGTGCTTCCGGCTGTTCCATGGCCAACCCCTCTTCAAAATGGTCCAAAAACGATATAATGTCATTATTTGGATCAAAGAGGGAAGGCACCGTATGAATCAGCTGGGGTTCTTGTGCATGGGCTGGGGGGGCTTCCATCACTTGTTCAGGCCCCAAGCAGTCTCCAAATACGTTTGACATTAAATGGTCAAACGAGGTCTCCACAGGTGGATCTGGAAACTGGATCTGCTGAGGTGGAAACTGGACAGGTGGATCTGGAAACTGGATCTGCTGAGGTGATTGAGACAAAGGTGGATCTGGAAACTGGATCTGCACAGGTGATTGAGACAAAGGTGGATCTGGAAACTGGATCTGCACAGGTGGCTCTGGTTACGAGTCTGCTGAGGTAATCGAATCTGCACAGGTGGCTCTGGTAATTGAATCTGCACAGGTGGCTCTGGTAATTGAATCTGCACAGGTGGCTCTGGTAATTGAATCTTTTGAGGTGGAATGGACACGGGTTGAGGAGCAGCCAAGGCAGGTCTGGCAATCATTACAGGGGGTCGCACGACCGGTGTAACGAGTATTTTGTGGGATTTTTTTGGAATCCTAAAATGTTTCTTGGAGGGAGGATACACCTCTTCCTCCAAAGGTCGCTTGCTCGTCTCACCATGAGCCGGGGTCGGAGGAGGCAGTTTGTAGGCTTTTTGGTCATATCGGTTCACCTTTCGGAAATCCCCCAGGTTGAATCCGCTCTGAACGAGTTGAGGAAGAATAGTTTCGGGAATAATGTCCACCCCAAATACGGTCTTTTGCACTGTGAGTAAAATATAATGAGTTCCTGCCGGGATGGGATACGCCGTATGGGGCTCCAACACTTTGCGATGATAGAGCATTTGGTCAAATGGCTCAAAACTCCTCCTATACAGATTGAGTTTGCTTTGATGCTTTAAACTGGAGGAGGGCAGTTCGTACATTAGCATGGGCACATGGGTTGTTTGGATCAAATGAATCTCTCCCGGTTTCACGGTGCGAAATCCAAAGGTAAATCCAGTTTTGACGATAAACATGTTTTGGTGCATGAATCCCATCCGTTTGTCCGTATTCTTCAGCGGTCGATCGGGATTTCTCATTAAGCCTTGCGACACCTTATCCCACGTCATCTCATCGGGTTCAAAGGGATTTTGGATCCTCGCCGCCAACACGGCCCGCTTGAAATTGTCCATATACGATCGTCTGCAATGCCAACTATCGTTACAAAACATGACAAACACACGTTTCGTGGCCATCTCCTGATACAGGATGAATGCTTTGACGAGGCCCTGTCGAGCTGCATATTCCAACGTCTCGATTTTCTCAGGTAAGGTCACTGGCACCACGGTGCTGGAGAGGTGCTCTGGGAAGGCATCGATTGCGTCCATGCTGCTGGCGAGTCGAGAGACGACTGATTTGAAGCGTCCCAACGAGCTCTCCTTTTATACGTTTCAGACAGGATGTGGGCGGAGCTTGCAGTCACCAATCTTGCTCACGAATGAAAAATGGGATTGATGGGTTGATGCAAGATGGCGCACATGCCTTGCACGGCTACCCAACGATGACAATGTATTTCGTTACAAAAGGGACATTCCCCCCTGTTTCGTTCGTTGGCATTTAACAGCATCACAGGGATCATTTTGAACGGACTGGCTGAGCTCCAATTCGCTTGAAATTCTTTAAATTTGAGCTTGGATTGATGATCCGTCACACAAATGGTACCGACATTGAGGTAATGCAAATATTTAAATAGTTCGTTGGGACATTGCCGATCCAAGGCATACGAGACGACACCGTTGGTGAGCGTGAATCCCTCATCTCGGAGACACAACACGGCCAAACCTTGGCTGTGAAAAAACACTTGAGCCGACACATGAGACGTGGGAATCAATCGATGGGCATACGGGGGTCGCCTGGGTCTAAAATCAGGTCTACGATAGGGTGGTCTGAAATCGGGTCTGCGATACAACCTAGGATCTCGGGGCCCATTCTCGTTTCGTCGAAAATCTCGTTGAATGATGGAAGCTACCTTTCTCACAGGTGAATCTGCCCGTCGCTTTGGTGAATTTGACCTTTGCCTTGGGGAATCCATCTTTCGCTTTGAGGAATCCATCTTTTTTACAGGTGAATTTGACCTTTGCCTTGGTGAATCCGTCTTTCGCACAGGTGTAGCTATCGTATGCACAGGTGAAGCTACCTTCCGAATAGGAGAAGAAACAATTGGTTCAGGTGCAACAGGTGATTCCACGGAATCAGAGGATTCTTGAAATTCCATTCGTTGTCGAGACTCAATGAATTGTTCAGGTACCATAGGTGGTTCAGGTAAGATTCATAAATCATGGAATCCTCTTGAGAGGCTCATGGGATGGAGAAGCCACTGGAGTGGGTGGTAAAGGTGAAACAGGTGCTGGTAAATTGAACATGTCAATAAAATCATCATACTCTGGAGAAGAATCCATTGTGAACAATTGAGTAGGATGAGACGCGTGCAGTATTTGTACTCGTCTCTCAAAAAATATTGAAAGCTAAAAAAAAAAAAAAAAAAAAAAAAATTTTTTTTTTTTTTTTTTTTTTTTTTTTTTTAACGTTGGCAAGTTTTCGAATAAGGTTGGAAAACCTTTTGAACAAGGGTTCTCCAAACATGATCTAAAGTAGAATGATTACGAGAGAACGTTGGCAGGTCGTGGTAACCTTGGTACTCTTTTCCATCGCCATGGGTTAATCATTTTGAGCTTTCGTTGGCTCTGTATCATTCTTTTCAATATTTTATCTACGACCAATGTACTTTGCAATTTATTTTTCAATGTATTCATTTCTGTGTTTAACTCGTGTTCTTTGGCTTTCCACTCGTTTTCTTTGGTTTCCCATATTTTATTTTCAACTAATGTATTTTCCAATTTAAATTTTAATATCATTATTTCAGCGTTCAACTCATTTTCTTTTGTTTTCAACACGTCCTTTTCCTCTTTCAACAAGTCTCTTTCCTCTTTCAATATGTCTCTTTCCTCTTTCAATATGTCTCTTTCCCTTTGAATGAGGTCGCATTTCGCATTCATCTCGCTGAGTTTGGACCTTAACAAGACTTTTTGGTCCATGGCCCACTCTTGCTTTATCTTTTTAATTTCATTCATCATGTTTTGTTGTTTGCGGGACAATACATACATTTCGTCTCGGATCCGTTGAAACAAACATTGACCCCCTGGTTTCCCTCCTTTAAATACAATTTTGTGTTACCGTAGAGCGTCACGTACAGAGGAGTCTCTTCCCCTGTCACCTGGTATTGGAAAGGAAACACGCAATTTAAAAATTTAAATCCCGTCACGTGAATTGGTACATTCCATTTCAAATGACCCCACGCGTCTGGTAAACATTTGATCACCTTGTCCCAACTGGCCACATTTTTATTTCCAAGCTGTTCCAACAGTAATCTTTCCATTCCTCCTGGAAAAAGCGTACAGAGAAAGGCAATACTATGCGCGTGCAAGGGTCGATTCATGTGGAAATGGGACCATTGTTCCGGATTCATTAATTTTTCGGGAATTTTACCCCCGTCACACGACGATTTGGGTTGGCTCACGTACACAATGGTCCGAACCAAATGAAAGGCACTCTGAATCTTGACACATTTTTTGGCCCGACCAGCAGAGGGAAATTCATAGCGAACTTTACCCTTCCAAATCTCTTCAAACGCACTTTCTTGCTCACACGCCAAAATCATGTGTCGATGCTGTATTTTACCCCTCTCTGTCTCTAATCCATCGCAGAGACACCAAAAGGGTAAAATGACAAATTGATTCCGAATCATTTCCATTTCCTTACAAAACGTATCAAAAATGTTGTGTTTGACCATAATGTGAAACCATACCCAATCTCCTTTCAAGTAGCGCTGAATAATCCCCCACACATCTTTGCCCAAGCCATTGTCAAATTTTATTCCCTCTTCCCATAAGTCGGGTTTCTCAAAGATTGAATCATAAAAATTGTCCCTCAATCTGGGACGACCGTACATTTCACGAGGTATCGGTTGAAAGTACCTACACCCACATACTTCTGGCACCCTTTCCTCTTCTTCCGTCTCCTCCTCATTGTCCGAGAATACCCAGACATCTTTGGCTTCGTTTGCAAAACGTTTCAAGCACGATAAAACGTGATTTATGTGGTCGGGATGATTCTTTTCTCCATGATTCCAGTGTTTTTTACCAAAACAAAATACGCATTGCTTGCGAAAATTTAAGGAATGTTTCTCGGATGCATGTTTGTAATAAAAATGACCCAATGTCATTTGCTCATGACAGTTGGGGCAAACTACTGGAGTGCTTGAAAGTGTCTTGAGATGCCTAAAAAAGGTTCTGTCTGACATTTCAAAAGAATGTGTAACATCTCAAACGTCATGTAATACCTCGAGTGTCAACCCTTTATAGAACCACTAAAAAAAAAAAAAAAAAAAAAAAAAAAAAAAAATTTTTTTTTTTTTTTTTTTTTTTTTTTTTTTTTTTTTTTACTTGCATCGAAACATTTTTGACATTGAATGTTTACTTGCATCGAAAAGTTTTTGACATTTGAATTTTTCCTTGCATCAAAAAGTTTTTGACATTTTAATTTTTCCTTGCATCAAAAAGTTTTTGACATTTTATTTTTCCTTGCATCTAAAAATTTTGACATTTGAATTTTTCCTTTTCCCCCTCATTCCATTTTTTGTTGGGTTCCATTTCCCTCCTTTTGGGGTTTTTCGTTTACCCTCTTGGACCTTTCATTGAATCTGTCCGACGTTGATGGGTGTTGATTGTAAATTTCCAACAACCTAGGTCCTGGCGATGGACATTTGCCTTCCTTTACGCATTTTCTTACAACCTTCCCACCGTAGGGAGGGCAATGTTTCCCGTATGAGGTCCCTTTATGTGCCTTGACCCTATGATGTACACATTTCTCTTTCAAATTTTTAAAAGGGGAGAGATGTTTATTTACCTACCCCTCTTTGTCGTAAGAGTACCTGTTTATCTGTGCAACTTTTGACATTGGTGCGAAGCGTTTATCTATCAAACCTCTGAAATGGGTGGGATTTGTCTAATCTATCTGACCTATGACATTGGAGGGACGCATTTATCGGTCTAATCTATCTGACATTGGTGGGACGCATTTATCTATCTGTTCTATCTGACATTGGAGGGACGCATTTATCTATCTGTTCTATCTGACATTGGAGGGACGCATTTATCTATCTGACCTATGACATTGGAGGGACTCATTTATCTGTCTGACCTATGACATTGGAGGGACGCATTTATCTATCTGACCTAGGACATTGGTGGGACCCCCTACATTCGTAAGACTCGTGAAAGGGAAGGGACACCCTCTCTTCGTATAGCCAAAGAAATGGAGGGTTGCATTTATCTGTAAAACATATGAAAAGGAGGGATATTTCTTACAAAAGGGTACCTATTCTTTCCAAATATTTAAAAAAAAGTACTTGTATTCAAGTTTTTTACTTGTTTGAAACCGCGACATGAAACCGCGACGAAAAAAGCAGGTTATGATCTATGAAGTTAACTTTATCTTTAGTATGTAATAAGTATAGTAATAAGTATGTAATAAGTATGTAGGGTAGGTAAGCTTTTTCTTTATTACTGGAAAATGCTGGTTTTTCTGGCTGATGGAGTGGCGAGTATGTGTGACGAGAATGCTTCTTGTTTCTTGCAGGGGGTGAACATCAATAATCATTTCAACGGCAACAGGAAATTTCCAGATCAAACCTTCCAACGTTGGTGAGAGGAGGGATGTTTCCATGTTTTCCTAACCCCCCTTTGAGTTTCCCTCTTGGAGTTTTTCCGTTTGAGCGATGCCCTTGGAAGGAGAATGATTCTCTCAACAGTTCCACATCAAACCTTCCAACGTTGGTGAGAGGAGGGACCCAAAAAAATGGAAAGGACGTGCTGAGCACATCCTTTCCATTTTTTTGGGTTTGACACTCGAGGTTCAAACAGTCTGCCTACACAGGGGGCAGGTGGGACTCTGGGTCCGCTCCAAACATGCTTTATGAAACATGTGTCTACATTCGGTCGTGAGGGGAAAATGCATGGGCTCCAGGCAAATGGGACATTTTTCAGGCACGCCAAACACGGGATCTGGGAAGGGAGCACTGTACAAGAGTTGAAGAGCCGTGTGACCCAGCGTCACCCATTGTTCCAAATCCTGCGAGCCCCCATAAGACCAGGCCACGCTCGCCTTTCGGTACAGATCAGGTTTCATGCATTCTGTCCAAATGCCCCGAATATAGGCGCCGTGACCCTTTCAGCCATCTTGTGGAGCACAAGGTCCTTGGATTTGAAAGGTTCGACGGCAAAGAGAAAGGCGAGAGAGCGCAATTTTCCAGATTCCCCCGAAGGACAGAGAACGTTGCACAAGGCATCGAGGTCGTGGAGATGGCGTTGAAAGTCCTGCACCGTCAACACCTCTGGAATGGGTAAAGCATTCAGACGATTCCGGAATTCTTTTAAAAAGGCAGCAAATTCCCCGAAATCGGGGGATGAATACTTGACCAGGCAGTGTGCAAACGCTAAATCGTCTCGCATCGTGAGGAATGAATGAGCTCTCTCGCCTCGAGTGCCTCGCTTTTATAGCAGGGAGAAGGCTTCTGATTGGTCGATGCAACTGATGTGAAATTTCAAGGCTGGTAGGATTTAAAAAGGATTCATGAGTAACACTTTTAATTCAACCTTGGCTTGAAAAGAGACTTGAGCTGCTAGCCAAAATTATTTTTTGAGAGTTTAAATGTTTCGTAAGTATTCAATTCAATAGGTTCCAACCTTGGCTGGAAAAGAGACTTGTGCTGCTAGCAAAAGTATTATTTTTGAGAGAGGGTAGCGTCATTTTTTGCAAGTGTTTCATTCCATAGGTTCCAACCTTGGCATATTTATTGACCCAAAAAAATGGGAGAATGATTACTGGTCCCGAGCTATGCTCCTTTCCAGCAATCATTCTCCCATTTTTCTGGGGCTCAACACAATGTCTACCTTTAAAGGTCGGGTTCTCGCAATGGATTGGGTGCCCTGCAGAGAGGACAGGTGTTTTGCACGTCCAGATGTTGTAACAAGCACCGCATGTGGAACAGGTGCCCACAATGCGTTCTTTCTGGCCAGTGCATGGGACTCAGACAGATGGCACATGAATCTGGTACTCGGAACACGCTCTCGGGCCATTTCAATCCATAGCACCCATCCAACACTGCTTGAGCCAAGTGTGTCCAGGCGGTCAGGTGTTGGGGACCGTGTCTCCTCCACGCCTTGTAGGCCAAGTGATATAGTTTTGGTTTCGCCAAACTAGTCCAAAGGGCTTGTAGAAAGGCCCCTTTTCCTTTGGCAGCCTCCTCCTCCAAATAATCACTGTGCAGGTGGGCCGGTTCTGCATACACAACACATTCAAAGGTGGGCAGGTCACGGGGATCGTAATCGGGCAACACCTTTTGCAGCAGTTCAGCAACGGTTACATCGTGGATGGACTCGACCGTTATGATGTCAGAGGGCATCATGGTCTGCAGGCACTTTCGAAAATTAATCATAAAGGTTATATAGTCCCCAAGATTAGCCTCCTGGTACTTGGCCAGATAGAGAGTAAAAGCTTTTTCGTCTTCCATGTCTCAGGAATAAATGAAGCAGAGAGCGTCTGAGCCCTGCTTTTATAGTCGAGAGAAGGAGGAAGTGGTTTCTGATTGGTCGATTGTTTTGATAAGGATTCCCAAGGATGAAAGGAGGTCACCTTTCAAGAGGCAAAGGTCCATGTCATCATCCAACCTTGGCATCTCATATAAACCAAAAAAAGGGGAGAATGGGCCAAAGCCCAAACTCCCCTTTTTTTGGTAGGAAAGAAAACAGACGCTTCATTACAATAAAAACAATTATTTATTGACATTCTTTACAGGATGAGGTTGAAGGATGAAACGACACATACCGGATTTCAACAGAGGATGATGTTCGGGCACAAACAAAACAATGGTATGGGTTGGTTGAGTAGGGGTTTTGGTTGGATGGCGAGTTTTTTATTGGGCAAGAAGGGTGGTTGTTCCAAGAGTCTCTTGCCAAGCTCCAGGTGGGAAGAATAGGCCTGGGTACTCTTGTTGCATCGAGTCATCAGAGGTGGAGTAGGCAGGCGTGATGTCACCTCGACATGGGCTCCAGTCATCAAAACAGAGGGATCCACCCTCTCCAAAGGTGTGACTGGTCTCTCGGTAAGGATTCCACAAGTCTTTTAGCGGTGGAGAGACACTTTAGCAGGTGGAGAGACACTTTTAGCAGGTGGAGAGACACTTTTAGCAGGTGGAGAGACACTTTTAGCAGGTGGAGAGACACTTTTAGCAGGGGGTGTAGGAATTTTGTCAGCTGGTTGTTCAACAGGTGGAGAGGCACTTTCAACAAGTGGTGTATGAATTCTCTCAGGTGGAGAGGCACTTTCAACAAGGGGTGTAGGAATGTTCTCAGGTGGAGAGGCACTTTCAGCTGTTGCACGTTCCTGAGAAAGCTTCCTTTTTACACCAGCCCTCAAAAACGCCATCTTCAAAGATGCCGTCTTGGAAGCGTTTTGGGATTGCATCTGACGCATGTCCTGCACCTTTTGAATAAAGTCTTGGATCCATTTCCTCACCAAGATGGAATCGGGGATGGGAGAGTGTTGAACTTGCAAGACGGGTGAGGTTTTGTAGCTTTCCACAAAGAGGTTGCCTGGATTCTCTACCAAAGCAAAGCCCATTTGGAGACTTGAGGCAAAACTCTCGGCCAACGACGAGAGTTCAGCATTCAAAATGCTAAAGACGACATCGGGAGTCACGAGTTTAGACTTTTGAGTCATGATTGGATAGCGTTTGTAAGGCGGCAGCACATCCTTGCCTTGAATGACCAGGTTGTCGTAACGTTTGGCAAATTCGTATACTTTGGATCGACCCAAGAGAGCTCCAACGTCGACCAGTCGAAAGTAGAGCTTGCCATCTCGTCCCACCATGGCAGCCAACGGATAGTGTTGATTGGGCAAAAGCAGTTTGAACCACATGTTGACTCGAGGAAACACTGAGCGTGTGTGAGGAGCAACGGAAAGCACTGGAGCTTTTATACTCTCCATCAGGAAAAAAAATAAAATGTAGACAACGTTGTGTAAAAAAAAAAAAAAAAAAAAAATTTTTTTTTTTTTTTTTTTTTTACACAACGTTGTCTACATTTTATTTTACATCTTGACAAGAGTGTTGGAAATGTTTTCAATGCTTTACTGTACATTATGAGTTTATTAAGTATCTCCAACCACCATCTTTGATAAAGTGGTACATTCTTTGCCAACAATTGCTGTTTTCATCCGTCATGTGTATGACTCGGGGTAAATAAACTTTTCCATTCTGTAAAATTTGCTCCACTCTCAATTCGGTGGGCTCACCGTACAACTCGTGTTCTTCAAACACCATCGAATCCAATAAATAGTGAATCGCACAATCATGGAGTGGTTCTTCTCCCCGACCACACACTAAACAATCTCGTCGACAAAAGCATGATGGAACGGAAGCGACTGGCATAGTCTAGCAGGATAAATTGAAAATGAAAATAAAATTTCAATTAACTTTGAAACGGCACCATAAACTGGACAAGCAAATGAGATGATGGTTGTGGAGAAAGGTTGTGAGTTTATAAAAGGCACCCACTAAAAAAAAAAAAAAAAAAAAAATTTTTTTTTTTTTTTTTTTTAGTGAGACATCTCTTCCTTGTCTAGCTCGAGTTGTTCTCTTGAAGTGCTGCGTGTATTACAACTGTCATTTTACTTTTCAATTGTAATGTGACGGCGCGTGACGTCACTTGAATCTGATTGGTCAATTTTCCTTTACAAGCAGATCACGAGTTTGAAATCTCACAGTCTTCATTTGACTGCTGAAGAGGATGGATGAATGTTCTCACTAAAAAAAAAAAAAAAAAAAAAAAAAATTTTTTTTTTTTTTTTTTTTTTTTTTAGTGAGACATCTCTTCCTTGTCTAGCTCGCTTGGAGTGCTGCGTGTATTACAACTGTCATTCTGAAGGTTGAAAATTATTGACCAATCAGATTCAAGTGACGTCACGCACCATAGACTTAATGTTAAAGGACTTGTGATTTTTTTCAGTGTATGGA
Source organism: Trichonephila clavata (assembly GCA_019973975.1). Lineage (NCBI taxonomy): Eukaryota > Metazoa > Arthropoda > Arachnida > Araneae > Nephilidae > Trichonephila > Trichonephila clavata. Next base: position 13,455 of record BMAO01025143.1, on the reverse strand, counting down.
ATCCACTGGTTCCATGGAATCGGGCTCGAACCTTTCTATCTCGGTAAATTACAATGGGATCGAGTCCAAACTCTTTCCATGGGGGGTCATGGGGACCCCCCCTGGTGAACCGGAAATGGCGATATCTCGGCTTCTATGGGGCCTTTATAGACGTGTGACCCCTCAAACGATTCAGAATCGTTTGTAGTGTACAATGACATTTTTGGTTTAGACCTAGACCCCCTGGTTGAGGGTCTAGGCTAAAAAAGCCCATTTGGCCTGTTTTAGATTTTCTCCTCATCTAAAGGTCCGATTTCCAAACTGTTTACGTTGTTGGATAGACTATAAAAGGACCTATCGTTTGATAATATGGATATGGACTTTGGGTACTGGGTTTGGATCCTAGGCTCCAAAACGTATCGACCCTACGAAGGGGCCTAGCTCGGAACCTTGGGGTCATAAGGTAGGGGTCTAACCTATCCACCTGTTTGGAATGACAAGCCCTTTCAAATAATACCCCTTACAAGACCCTACCCCCCATAGGAGGGTCTCTAGGGTTACAGAAAAGGTGGCCCATAGGCTTAATGTGATTTTTTCGCATTATAATGCTATGGAATCAAGTACAAACCTTCTATCTCGGTAAATTACGGTCGGATTGGGTCCAAACTTTTTCCATGGGGGGTCATGGGGACCCCCCTGGTGAACCGGAAGTCGCGATATCTCGGCTCCTATGGGGCCTTTATAGACGTGTGACCCATCAAAAGATTCAGAATCGTTTGTAGATTACAATGATATTTTTGGTTTGGATCTAGACCCCCTGGTTGAGGAACTAGGCTAAAAAAGGCCATTTTGGCCTGTTTTAGATTTTCTCCTCATCTAAAGGTCCGATTTCCAAACTGTTTACGTTGTTGGATAGAACATAAAAGGACCTATCGTGTGATGCTATGGATATGGACATTGGGTACCGGGTTTGGATCCTAGGCTCCAAAACGTATCGACACTAAAAAGGGACCTTGCTCAGCCCCAACGCCCCTAAGGTAGTCGAGTAACCTATCCATCTGTTTGGAATGTCAAGCTCTTTCGAATGATACCCCTTACAAGACCCTACCCCCCATAGGAGGGTCTCTAGGGTTAAAAAACAGGTGTAACCTTGTCTTGAACCTATCTCGGCTTCTATGGAGCCGATAAGCTTTTGCAACATGTCAAATGAAAGAGACGAGCCAGTAGATGGCAACACTCTACACGCTTTTGCCGTACCCCCCATAGGAGGGTCTCCAATGAGTGAAAAAAAACAAAATTCAGAGGCAAATTGCGGGGCTTCTATGGCACCTATAAACTTGAATTGCACATTGTATGACGTGGGCTTCAAGCCCTGTCGAATCATGTACAACTCTTGGGTATACCCCCATAGGAGGGTCTGCAATGAGTGAAAAAAAACAAAATTCAGAGGCAATTTCCTGGGTTCCTATGGCACCTATAAACTTGAAATGCACATTGTATGACGGGATTTAATGTCCCCGTCATACAATGTGCAATTCTTGGTATAGGTGCCATAGGAACTAGGAATTGCCTCTGAATTTTGTTTTTTTCACTCATTGCAGACCTCCTATGGGGGTATACCAAGAATTGTACATTGTATGACGGGACTTTAAATCCCGTCATACAATGTCAATTCAGTTTATAGTCCATAGGTACCAGGAAATTCTTGAATTGGTTGTTTTTGACTTCGAGACCTCCTATGGCACCTATACCCAAGAATTGCACATTGTATGACGGGACATTAAATCCCGTCATACAATGTGCATTTCAAGTTTATAGGTGCCATAGGAACCCAGGAAATTGCCTCTGAATTTTGTTTTTTTCACTCATTGCAGACCCTCCTATGGGGGTATACCCAAGAGTTGTACATGATTCGACAGGGCTTGAAGCCCACGTCATACAATGTGCAATTCAAGTTTATAGGTGCCATAGAACCCGCAATTTGCTCTGAATTTTGTTTTTTTTCACTCATTGGAGACCCTCCTATGGGGGTACGGCAAAAGCGTGTAGAGTGTTGCCATCTACTGGCTCGTCTCTTTCATTTGACATGTTGCAAAAGCTTATCGGCTCCATAGAAGCCGAGATAGGTTCAAGACAAGGTTACACCTGTTTTTTAACCCTAGAGACCCTCCTATGGGGGTAGGGTCTTGTAAGGGGTATCATTCGAAAGAGCTTGACATTCCAAACAGATGGATAGGTTACTCGACTACCTTAGGGGCGTTGGGGCTGAGCAAGGTCCCTTTTTAGTGTCGATACGTTTTGGAGCCTAGGATCCAAACCCGGTACCCAATGTCCATATCCATAGCATCACACGATAGGTCCTTTTATGTTCTATCCAACAACGTAAACAGTTTGGAAATCGGACCTTTAGATGAGGAGAAAATCTAAAACAGGCCAAAATGGCCTTTTTTAGCCTAGTTCCTCAACCAGGGGGTCTAGATCCAAACCAAAAATATCATTGTAATCTACAAACGATTCTGAATCTTTTGATGGGTCACACGTCTATAAAGGCCCCATAGGAGCCGAGATATCGCGACTTCCGGTTCACCAGGGGGGTCCCCATGACCCCCCATGGAAAAAGTTTGGACCCAATCCGACCGTAATTTACCGAGATAGAAGGTTTGTACTTGATTCCATAGCATTATAATGCGAAAAAATCACATTAAGCCTATGGGCCACCTTTTCTGTAACCCTAGAGACCCTCCTATGGGGGGTAGGGTCTTGTAAGGGGTATTATTTGAAAGGGCTTGTCATTCCAAACAGGTGGATAGGTTAGACCCCTACCTTATGACCCCAAGGTTCCGAGCTAGGCCCCTTCGTAGGGTCGATACGTTTTGGAGCCTAGGATCCAAACCCAGTACCCAAAGTCCATATCCATATTATCAAACGATAGGTCCTTTTATAGTCTATCCAACAACGTAAACAGTTTGGAAATCGGACCTTTAGATGAGGAGAAAATCTAAAACAGGCCAAATGGGCTTTTTTAGCCTAGACCCTCAACCAGGGGGTCTAGGTCTAAACCAAAAATGTCATTGTACACTACAAACGATTCTGAATCGTTTGAGGGGTCACACGTCTATAAAGGCCCCATAGAAGCCGAGATATCGCCATTTCCGGTTCACCAGGGGGGGTCCCATGACCCCCCATGGAAAGAATTTGGACTCGATCCCATTGTAATTTACCGAGATAGAAAGGTTCGAGCCCGATTCCATGGAACCAGTGGATTCCATACACTGAAAAAAATCACAAGTCCTTTAACATTAAGTCTATGGTGCGTGACGTCACTTGAATCTGATTGGTCAATAATTTTCAACCTTCAGAATGACAGTTGTAATACACGCAGCACTCCAAGCGAGCTAGACAAGGAAGAGATGTCTCACTAAAAAAAAAAAAAAAAAAATTTTTTTTTTTTTTTTTTTTTAGTGAGAACATTCATCCATCCTCTTCAGCAGTCAAATGAAGACTGTGAGATTTCAAACTTGTGATCTGCTTGTAAAGGAAAATTGACCAATCAGATTCAAGTGACGTCACGCGCCGTCACATTACAATTGAAAAGTAAAATGACAGTTGTAATACACGCAGCACTTCAAGAGAACAACTCGAGCTAGACAAGGAAGAGATGTCTCACTAAAAAAAAAAAAAAAAAAAATTTTTTTTTTTTTTTTTAGTGGGTGCCTTTTATAAACTCACAACCTTTCTCCACAACCATCATCTCATTTGCTTGTCCAGTTTATGGTGCCGTTTCAAAGTTAATTGAAATTTTATTTTCATTTTCAATTTATCCTGCTAGACTATGCCAGTCGCTTCCGTTCCATCATGCTTTTGTCGACGAGATTGTTTAGTGTGTGGTCGGGGAGAAGAACCACTCCATGATTGTGCGATTCACTATTTATTGGATTCGATGGTGTTTGAAGAACACGAGTTGTACGGTGAGCCCACCGAATTGAGAGTGGAGCAAATTTTACAGAATGGAAAAGTTTATTTACCCCGAGTCATACACATGACGGATGAAAACAGCAATTGTTGGCAAAGAATGTACCACTTTATCAAAGATGGTGGTTGGAGATACTTAATAAACTCATAATGTACAGTAAAGCATTGAAAACATTTCCAACACTCTTGTCAAGATGTAAAATAAAATGTAGACAACGTTGTGTAAAAAAAAAAAAAAAAATTTTTTTTTTTTTTTACACAACGTTGTCTACATTTTATTTTTTTTCCTGATGGAGAGTATAAAAGCTCCAGTGCTTTCCGTTGCTCCTCACACACGCTCAGTGTTTCCTCGAGTCAACATGTGGTTCAAACTGCTTTTGCCCAATCAACACTATCCGTTGGCTGCCATGGTGGGACGAGATGGCAAGCTCTACTTTCGACTGGTCGACGTTGGAGCTCTCTTGGGTCGATCCAAAGTATACGAATTTGCCAAACGTTACGACAACCTGGTCATTCAAGGCAAGGATGTGCTGCCGCCTTACAAACGCTATCCAATCATGACTCAAAAGTCTAAACTCGTGACTCCCGATGTCGTCTTTAGCATTTTGAATGCTGAACTCTCGTCGTTGGCCGAGAGTTTTGCCTCCAGTCTCCAAATGGGCTTTGCTTTGGTAGAGAATCCAGGCAACCTCTTTGTGGAAAGCTACAAAACCTCACCCGTCTTGCAAGTTCAACACTCTCCCATCCCCGATTCCATCTTGGTGAGGAAATGGATCCAAGACTTTATTCAAAAGGTGCAGGACATGCGTCAGATGCAATCCCAAAACGCTTCCAAGACGGCATCTTTGAAGATGGCGTTTTTGAGGGCTGGTGTAAAAAGGAAGCTTTCTCAGGAACGTGCAACAGCTGAAAGTGCCTCTCCACCTGAGAGAATTCCTACACCCCTTGTTGAAAGTGCCTCTCCACCTGAGAGAATTCATACACCCTTGTTGAAAGTGCCTCTCCACCTGAGAGAATTCTACACCACTTGTTGAAAGTGCCTCTCCACCTGTTGAACAACCAGCTGACAAAATTCCTACACCCCTGCTAAAAGTGTCTCTCCACCTGCTAAAAGTGTCTCTCCACCTGCTAAAAGTGTCTCTCCACCTGCTAAATGTGTCTCTCCACCGGCTAAAAGACTTGTGGAATCCTTACCCGAGAGACCAGTCACACCTTTGGAGAGGGTGGATCCCTCTGTTTTGATGACTGGAGCCCATGTCGAGGTGACATCACGCCTGCCTACTCCACCTCTGATGACTCGATGCAACAAGAGTACCCAGGCCTATTCTTCCCACCTGGAGCTTGGCAAGAGACTCTTGGAACAACCACCCTTCTTGCCCAATAAAAAACTCGCCATCCAACCAAAACCCCTACTCAACCAATCCATACCATTGTTTTGTTTGTGCCCGAACATCATCCTCTGTTGAAATCCGGTATGTGTCGTTTCATCCTTCAACCTCATCCTGTAAAGAATGTCAATAAATAATTGTTTTTATTGTAATGAAGCGTCTGTTTTCTTTCCTACCAAAAAAAGGGGAGTTTGGGCTTTGGCCCATTCTCCCCTTTTTTTGGTTTATATGAGATGCCAAGGTTGGATGATGACATGGACCTTTGCCTCTTGAAAGGTGACCTCCTTTCATCCTTGGGAACCCTTATCAAAACAATCGACCAATCAGAAACCACTTCCTCCTTCTCTCGACTATAAAAGCAGGGCTCAGACGCTCTCTGCTTCATTTATTCCTGAGACATGGAAGACGAAAAAGCTTTTACTCTCTATCTGGCTAAGTACCAGGAGGCTAATCTTGGGGACTATATAACCTTTATGATTAATTTTCGAAAGTGCCTGCAGACTATGATGCCCTCTGACATCATAACGGTCGAGTCCATCCACGATGTAACCGTTGCTGAACTGCTACAAAAGGTGTTGCCCGATTACGATCCCCGTGACCTGCCCACCTTTGAATGTGTTGTGTATGCAGAACCGGCCCACCTGCACAGTGATTATTTGGAGGAGGAGGCTGCCAAAGGAAAAGGGGCCTTTCTACAAGCCCTTTGGACTAGTTTGGCGAAACCAAAACTATATCACTTGGCCTACAAGGCGTGGAGGAGACACGGTCCCCAACACCTGACCGCCTGGACACACTTGGCTCAAGCAGTGTTGGATGGGTGCTATGGATTGAAATGGCCCGAGAGCGTGTTCCGAGTACCAGATTCATGTGCCATCTGTCTGAGTCCCATGCACTGGCCAGAAAGAACGCATTGTGGGCACCTGTTCCACATGCGGTGCTTGTTACAACATCTGGACGTGCAAAACACCTGTCCTCTCTGCAGGGCACCCAATCCATTGCGAGAACCCGACCTTTAAAGGTAGACATTGTGTTGAGCCCCAGAAAAATGGGAGAATGATTGCTGGAAAGGAGCATAGCTCGGGACCAGTAATCATTCTCCCATTTTTTTGGGTCAATAAATATGCCAAGGTTGGAACCTATGGAATGAAACACTTGCAAAAAATGACGCTACCCTCTCTCAAAAATAATACTTTTGCTAGCAGCACAAGTCTCTTTTCCAGCCAAGGTTGAACCTATTGAATGAATACTTACGAAACATTTAAACTCTCAAAAATAATTTTGGCTAGCAGCTCAAGTCTCTTTTCAAGCCAAGGTTGAATTAAAAGTGTTACTCATGAATCCTTTTTAAATCCTACCAGCCTTGAAATTTCACATCAGTTGCATCGACCAATCAGAAGCCTTCTCCCTGCTATAAAAGCGAGGCACTCGAGGCGAGAGAGCTCATTCATTCCTCACGATGCGAGACGATTTAGCGTTTGCACACTGCCTGGTCAAGTATTCATCCCCCGATTTCGGGGAATTTGCTGCCTTTTTAAAAGAATTCCGGAATCGTCTGAATGCTTTACCCATTCCAGAGGTGTTGACGGTGCAGGACTTTCAACGCCATCTCCACGACCTCGATGCCTTGTGCAACGTTCTCTGTCCTTCGGGGGAATCTGGAAAATTGCGCTCTCTCGCCTTTCTCTTTGCCGTCGAACCTTTCAAATCCAAGGACCTTGTGCTCCACAAGATGGCCGAAAGGGGTCACGGCGCCTATATTCGGGGCATTTGGACAGAATGCATGAAACCTGATCTGTACCGAAAGGCGAGCGTGGCCTGGTCTTATGGGGGCTCGCAGGATTTGGAACAATGGGTGACGCTGGGTCACACGGCTCTTCAACTCTTGTACAGTGCTCCCTTCCCAGATCCCGTGTTTGGCGTGCCTGAAAAATGTCCCATTTGCCTGGAGCCCATGCATTTTCCCCTCACGACCGAATGTAGACACATGTTTCATAAAGCATGTTTGGAGCGGACCCAGAGTCCCACCTGCCCCCTGTGTAAGCAGACTGTTTGAACTTTGAATGTCAAACCCAAAAAAATGGAAAGGATGTGCTCAGCACGTCCTTTCCATTTTTTTGGGTCCCTCCTCTCACCAACGTTGGAAGGTTTGATGTGGAACTGTTGAGAGAATCATTTGTCCATCTGCCATTGAAATGATTTTTTATGTTTTGCAAGAAACATTTATTTTACCTGTATTTTATTCATTTTACCTGTATTTTATTAAATTATTTTTATTTTTGATTCATTTCTTCTTTTCATTTTCATCCTTTCATTCACCTTATTATTTGATACATTATGAACTAGGAAACAAAACGTTCCTTATTATAAAGCTACCTGCTATAATGAGAGGGTTTTCAACAGGTAAAAAGGCCTGTAAAGGGTCATGTGGAGTGCTTTTCAGGTAAAAAAACTCGAGAAGGCAAACAAAATGGAACCGTGTAGTAAGAATGTTGAAGAAACAGTTGAAAGGGGGATACAAAGAACGAATCATGGAAAGGAAGCCTCTCCACGGGAGTTTTATCCAATGAATCCCATCCAACGGGGGACATGTCTGAAGACCCACGTCTCCTTCCAAGGGCATCGCTCAAACGGAGAAACTCCAAGAAGGAAATTTAAAGAAGGAAACTCAAAGGGGGTTAGGAAAACATGGAAACATCCCTCCTCTCACCAACGTTGGAAGGTTTGATGTGGAAATTTCCTGTTGCCGCTGAAATCATTTTTTATGTTCACCCTCTGCAAGAAACAAGAAGCATTCTCGTCACACATACTCGCCACTCCATCAACCAGAAAAACCAGCATTTTCCAGTAATAAAGAAAAAGCTTACCTACCCTACATACTTATTACATACTTATTACTATACTTATTACATACTAAAGATAAAGTTAACTTCATAGATCATAACCTGCTCTTTTCGTCGCGGTTTCATGTCGCGGTTTCAAACAAGTAAAAAACTTGAATACAAGTACTTTTTTTTTAAATATTTGGAAAGAATAGGTACCCTTTTGTAAGAAATATCCCTCCTTTTCATATGTTTTACAGATAAATGCAACCCTCCATTTCTTAGGCTATACGAAGAGAGGGTGTCCCTTCCCTTTCACGAGTCTTACGAATGTAGGGGGTCCCACCAATGTCCTAGGTCAGACAGATAAATGCGTCCCTCCAATGTCATAGGTCAGATAGATAAATGCGTCCCAAAAAAAAAAAAAATCCCAATGTCATAGGTCAGATAGATAAATGCGTCCCTCCAATGTCAGATAGAACAGATAGATAAATGCGTCCCTCCAATGTCAGATAGAACAGATAGATAAATGCGTCCCTCCAATGTCATGTCAGATAGAACAGATAGATAAATGCGTCCCTCCAATGTCATAGGTCAGATAGAACAGATAGATAAATGCGTCCCTCCAATGTCAGATAGAACAGATAGATAAATGCGTCCCACCAATGTCAGATAGATTAGACCGATAAATGCGTCCCTCCAATGTCATAGGTCAGATAGATTAGACAGATCCCACCCATTTCAGAGGTTTGATAGATAAACGCTTCGCACCAATGTCAAAAGTTGCACAGATAAACAGGTACTCTTACGACAAAGAGGGGTAGGTAAATAAACATCTCTCCCCTTTTAAAAATTTGAAAGAGAAATGTGTACATCATAGGGTCAAGGCACATAAAGGGACCTCATACGGAACACATTGCCCTCCCTACGGTGGGAAGGTTGTAAGAAAATGCGTAAAGGAAGGCAAATGTCCATCGCCAGGACCTAGGTTGTTGGAAATTCACAATCAACACCCATCAACGTCGGACAGATTCAATGAAAGGTCCAAGAGGGTAAACGAAAAACCCCAAAGGAGGGAAATGGAACCCAACAAAAAATGGAATGAGGGGGAAAAGGAAAAATTCAAATGTCAAAAACTTTTCGATGCAAGAAAATTAAATGTCAAAAATTTTGATGCAAGAAAATTCAAATGTCAAAAACTTTTCGATGCAAGGAAACATTCAAATGTCAAAAACTTTTCGATGCAAGTAAACATTCAAATGTCAAAAATGTTTCGATGCAAGTAAAAAAAAAAAAAATTTTTTTTTTTTTTTTTTTTTAGTGATTCTATAAAGGGTTGACACTCGAGGTATTACATGACGTTTGAGATGTTACACATTCTTTTGAAATGTCAGACAGAACCTTTTTTAGGCATCTCAAGACACTTTCAAGCACTCCAGTAGTTTGCCCCAACTGTCATGAGCAAATGACATTGGGTCATTTTTATTACAAACATGCATCCGAGAAACATTCCTTAAATTTTCGCAAGCAATGCGTGTTTTGTTTTGGAAAAAAACACTGGAATCATGGAGAAAAGAATCATCCCGACCACATAAATCACGTCGTGTCCTGCTTGAAACGTTTTGCAAACGAAGCCAAAGATGTCTGGGTATTCTCGGACGATGAGGAGGAGACGGAAGAAGAGGAAAGGGTGCCAGAAGTATGTGGGTGTAGGTACTTTCAACCGATACCTCGTGAAATGTACGGTCGTCCCAGATTGAGGGACAATTTTTATGATTCAATCTTTGAGAAACCCGACTTATGGGAAGAGGGAATAAAATTTGACAATGGCTTGGGCAAAGATGTGTGGGGGATTATTCAGCGCTACTTGAAAGGAGATTGGGTATGGTTTCACATTATGGTCAAACACAACATTTTTGATACGTTTTGTAAGGAAATGGAAATGATTCGGAATCAATTTGTCATTTTACCCTTTTGGTGTCTCTGCGATGGATTAGAGACAGAGAGGGGTAAAATACAGCATCGACACATGATTTTGGCGTGTGAGCAAGAAAGTGCGTTTGAAGAGATTTGGAAGGGTAAAGTTCGCTATGAATTTCCCTCTGCTGGTCGGGCCAAAAAATGTGTCAAGATTCAGAGTGCCTTTCATTTGGTTCGGACCATTGTGTACGTGAGCCAACCTAAATCGTCGTGTGACGGGGGTAAAATTCCCGAAAAATTAATGAATCCGGAACAATGGTCCCATTTCCACATGAATCGACCCTTGCACGCGCATAGTATTGCCTTTCTCTGTACGCTTTTTCCAGGAGGAATAGAAAGATTACTGCTGGAACAGCTTGGAAATAAAAATGTGGCCAGTTGGGACAAGGTGATCAAATGTTTACCAGACGCGTGGGGTCATTTGAAATGGAATGTACCAATTCACGTGACGGGATTTAAATTTTTAAATTGCGTGTTTCCTTTCCAATACCAGGTGACAGGGGAAGAGACTCCTCTGTACGTGACGCTCTACGGTAACACAAAATTGTATTTAAAGGAGGGAAACCAGGGGGTGAATGTTTGTTTCAACGGATCCGAGACGAAATGTATGTATTGTCCCGCAAACAACAAAACATGATGAATGAAATTAAAAAGATAAAGCAAGAGTGGGCCATGGACCAAAAAGTCTTGTTAAGGTCCAAACTCAGCGAGATGAATGCGAAATGCGACCTCATTCAAAGGGAAAGAGACATATTGAAAGAGGAAAGAGACATATTGAAAGAGGAAAGAGACTTGTTGAAAGAGGAAAAGGACGTGTTGAAAACAAAAGAAAATGAGTTGAACGCTGAAATAATGATATTAAAATTTAAATTGGAAAATACATTAGTTGAAAATAAAATATGGGAAACCAAAGAAAACGAGTGGAAAGCCAAAGAACACGAGTTAAACACAGAAATGAATACATTGAAAAATAAATTGCAAAGTACATTGGTCGTAGATAAAATATTGAAAAGAATGATTCAGAGCCAACGAAAGCTCAGAATGATTAACCCATGGCGATGGAAAAGAGTACCAAGGTTACCACGACCTGCCAACGTTCTCTCGTAATCATTCTACTTTAGATCATGTTTGGAGAACCCTTGTTCAAAAGGTTTTCCAACCTTATTCGAAAACTTGCCAACGTTAAAAAAAAAAAAAAAAAAAAAAAATTTTTTTTTTTTTTTTTTAGCCTTCAATATTTTTTGAGAGACGAGTACAAATACTGCACGCGTCTCATCCTACTCAATTGTTCACAATGGATTCTTCTCCAGAGTATGATGATTTTATTGACATGTTCAATTTACCAGCACCTGTTTCACCTTTACCACCCACTCCAGTGGCTTCTCCATCCCATGAGCCCTCTCAAGAGGATTATATGATTTATGAATCTTTACCTGAACCACCTATGGTACCTGAACAATCCATTGAGTCTCGACAACGAACGGAATTTCAAGAATCCTCTGATTCCGTGGAATCACCTGTTGCACCTGAACCAATTGTTTCTTCTCCTATTCGGAAGGTAGCTTCACCTGTGCATAAGATAGCTACACCTGTGCGAAAGATGGATTCACCAAGGCAAAGGTCAAATTCACCTGTAAAAAAGATGGATTCCTCAAAGCGAAAGATGGATTCCCCAAGGCAAAGGTCAAATTCACCAAAGCGACGGGCAGATTCACCTGTGAGAAAGGTAGCTTCCATCATTCAACGAGATTTTCGACGAAACGAGAATGGGCCCCGAGATCCTAGGTTGTATCGCAGACCCGATTTCAGACCACCCTATCGTAGACCTGATTTTAGACCCAGGCGACCCCCGTATGCCCATCGATTGATTCCCACGTCTCATGTGTCGGCTCAAGTGTTTTTTCACAGCCAAGGTTTGGCCGTGTTGTGTCTCCGAGATGAGGGATTCACGCTCACCAACGGTGTCGTCTCGTATGCCTTGGATCGGCAATGTCCCAACGAACTATTTAAATATTTGCATTACCTCAATGTCGGTACCATTTGTGTGACGGATCATCAATCCAAGCTCAAATTTAAAGAATTTCAAGCGAATTGGAGCTCAGCCAGTCCGTTCAAAATGATCCCTGTGATGCTGTTAAATGCCAACGAACGAAACAGGGGGGAATGTCCCTTTTGTAACGAAATACATTGTCATCGTTGGGTAGCCGTGCAAGGCATGTGCGCCATCTTGCATCAACCCATCAATCCCATTTTTCATTCGTGAGCAAGATTGGTTTGGGCAAGCTCCGCCCACATCCTGTCTGAAACGTATAAAAGGAGAGCTCGTTGGGACGCTTCAAATCAGTCGTCTCTCGACTCGCCAGCAGCATGGACGCAATCGATGCCTTCCCAGAGCACCTATCCACCACCGTGGTGCCAGTGACCTTACCTGAGAAAATCGAGACGTTGGAATATGCAGCTCGACAGGGCCTCGTCAAAGCATTCATCCTGTATCAGGAGATGGCCACGAAACGTGTGTTTGTCATGTTTTGTAACGATAGTTGGCATTGCAGACGATCGTATATGGACAATTTCAAGCGGGCCGTGTTGGCGGCGAGGATCCAAAATCCCTTTGAACCCGATGAGATGACGTGGGATAAGGTGTCGCAAGGCTTAATGAGAAATCCCGATCGACCGCTGAAGAATACGGACAAACGGATGGGTTCATGCACCAAAACATGTTATCGTAAAACTGGATTTACCTTTGGATTTCGCACCGTGAAACCGGGAGAGATTCATTTGATCCAACAACCCATGTGCCCATGCTAATGTACGAACTGCCTCCTCCAGTTTAAAGCATCAAAGCAAACTCAATCTGTTAGGAGGAGTTTTGAGCCATTTGACCAAATGCTCTATCATCGCAAAGTGTTGGACCCATACGGCGTATCCCATCCCGGCAGGAACTCATTACTATTTTACTCACAGTGCAAAAGACCGTATTTGGGGTGGACATTATTTCCGAAACTATTCTTCCTCAACTCGTTCAGAGCGGATTCAACCTGGGGATTTCCGAAAGGTGAACCGATATGACCAAAAAGCCTACAAACTGCCTCCTCCGACCCCGGCTCATGGTGAGACGAGCAAGCGACCTTGGAGGAAGAGGTGTATCCTCCCTTCAAGAAACATTTTAGGATTCCAAAAAAATCCCACAAAATACTCGTTACACCGGTCGTGCGACCCCCTGTAATGATTGCCAGACCTGCCTTGGCTGCTCCTCAACCCGTGTCCATTCCACCTCAAAAGATTCAATTACAGAGCCACTGTGCAGATTCAATTAC
>BMAO01025142.1:0-22384 GCA_019973975.1 Trichonephila clavata | reverse complement strand
CCCTGCCAAATATCCAAAAAATGTGAAAATTTTATTGCAATAACTTTTGATCTAATTGAAATTTTGAAAAGCGCTACATGTATTCGCGATCAGCGTCGGATTTTACATCAGAAAATAGAGTTTGGTTGGAATAGGAGTTAGAAATTTTTTCCCTGTTCATGACGTCTCCCCTGCCAAATATCCAAAAAATGTGAAAATTTTTATTGCAATAACTTTTGATCTAATTGAAATTTTGAAAAGCGCTACATGTATTCGCGATCAGCGTCGGATTTTACATCAGAAAATAGAGTTTGGTTGGAATAGGAGTTAGAAATTTTTTCCCTGTTCATGACGTCTCCCCTGCCAAATATCCAAGAAAATGTGAAAATTTCTTATTGCAATAACTTTTGATCTAATTGAAATTTTGAAAAGCGCTACATGTATTCGCGATCAGCGTCGGATTTTACATCAGAAAATAGAGTTTGGTTGGAATAGGAGTTAGAAATTTTTTCCCTGTTCATGACGTCTCCCCTGCCAAATATCCAAAAAATGTGAAAATTTTTATTGCAATAACTTTTGATCTAATTGAAATTTTGAAAAGCGCTACATGTATTCGCGATCAGCGTCGGATTTTACATCAGAAAATAGAGTTTGGTTGGAATAGGAGTTAGAAATTTTTTCCCTGTTCATGACGTCTCCCCTGCCAAATATCCAAGAAATGTGAAAATTTCTTATTGCAATAACTTTTGATCTAATTGAAATTTTGAAAAGCGCTACATGTATTCGCGATCAGCGTCGGATTTTACATCAGAAAATAGAGTTTGGTTGGAATAGGAGTTAGAAATTTTTTCCCTGTTCATGACGTCTCCCCTGCCAAATATCCAAAAATGTGAAAATTTTTATTGCAATAACTTTTGATCTAATTGAAATTTTGAAAAGCGCTACATGTATTCGCGATCAGCGTCGGATTTTACATCAGAAAATAGAGTTTGGTTGGAATAGGAGTTAGAAATTTTTTCCCTGTTCATGACGTCTCCCCTGCCAAATATCCAAGAAATGTGAAAATTTCTTATTGCAATAACTTTTGATCTAATTGAAATTTTGAAAAGCGCTACATGTATTCGCGATCAGCGTCGGATTTTACATCAGAAAATAGAGTTTGGTTGGAATAGGAGTTAGAAATTTTTCCCTGTTCATGACGTCTCCCCTGCCAAATATCCAAAAAATGTGAAAATTTCTTATTGCAATAACTTTTGATCTAATTGAAATTTTGAAAAGCGCTACATGTATTCGCGATCAGCGTCGGATTTTACATCAGAAAATAGAGTTTGGTTGGAATAGGAGTTAGAAATTTTTTCCCTGTTCATGACGTCTCCCCTGCCAAATATCCAAAAAATGTGAAAATTTCTTATTGCAATAACTTTTGATCTAATTGAAATTTTGAAAAGCGCTACATGTATTCGCGATCAGCGTCGGATTTTACATCAGAAAATAGAGTTTGGTTGGAATAGGAGTTAGAAATTTTTCCCTGTTCATGACGTCTCCCCTGCCAAATATCCAAGAAATGTGAAAATTTCTTATTGCAATAACTTTTGATCTAATTGAAATTTTGAAAAGCGCTACATGTATTCGCGATCAGCGTCGGATTTTACATCAGAAAATAGAGTTTGGTTGGAATAGGAGTTAGAAATTTTTTCCCTGTTCATGACGTCTCCCCTGCCAAATATCCAAAAAATGTGAAAATTTCTTATTGCAATAACTTTTGATCTAATTGAAATTTTGAAAAGCGCTACATGTATTCGCGATCAGCGTCGGATTTTACATCAGAAAATAGAGTTTGGTTGGAATAGGAGTTAGAAATTTTTTCCCTGTTCATGACGTCTCCCCTGCCAAATATCCAAGAAATGTGAAAATTTCTTATTGCAATAACTTTTGATCTAATTGAAATTTTGAAAAGCGCTACATGTATTCGCGATCAGCGTCGGATTTTACATCAGAAAATAGAGTTTGGTTGGAATAGGAGTTAGAAATTTTTTCCCTGTTCATGACGTCTCCCCTGCCAAATATCCAAAAAATGTGAAAATTTTTATTGCAATAACTTTTGATCTAATTGAAATTTTGAAAAGCGCTACATGTATTCGCGATCAGCGTCGGATTTTACATCAGAAAATAGAGTTTGGTTGGAATAGGAGTTAGAAATTTTTTCCCTGTTCATGACGTCTCCCCTGCCAAATATCCAAGAAATGTGAAAATTTCTTATTGCAATAACTTTTGATCTAATTGAAATTTTGAAAAGCGCTACATGTATTCGCGATCAGCGTCGGATTTTACATCAGAAAATAGAGTTTGGTTGGAATAGGAGTTAGAAATTTTTTCCCTGTTCATGACGTCTCCCCTGCCAAATATCCAAAAAATGTGAAAATTTTTATTGCAATAACTTTTGATCTAATTGAAATTTTGAAAAGCGCTACATGTATTCGCGATCAGCGTCGGATTTTACATCAGAAAATAGAGTTTGGTTGGAATAGGAGTTAGAAATTTTTTCCCTGTTCATGACGTCTCCCCTGCCAAATATCCAAGAAATGTGAAAATTTCTTATTGCAATAACTTTTGATCTAATTGAAATTTTGAAAAGCGCTACATGTATTCGCGATCAGCGTCGGATTTTACATCAGAAAATAGAGTTTGGTTGGAATAGGAGTTAGAAATTTTTTCCCTGTTCATGACGTCTCCCCTGCCAAATATCCAAAAAATGTGAAAATTTCTTATTGCAATAACTTTTGATCTAATTGAAATTTTGAAAAGCGCTACATGTATTCGCGATCAGCGTCGGATTTTACATCAGAAAATAGAGTTTGGTTGGAATAGGAGTTAGAAATTTTTTCCCTGTTCATGACGTCTCCCCTGCCAAATATCCAAAAAATGTGAAAATTTCTTATTGCAATAACTTTTGATCTAATTGAAATTTTGAAAAGCGCTACATGTATTCGCGATCAGCGTCGGATTTTACATCAGAAAATAGAGTTTGGTTGGAATAGGAGTTAGAAATTTTTTCCCTGTTCATGACGTCTCCCCTGCCAAATATCCAAGAAATGTGAAAATTTCTTATTGCAATAACTTTTGATCTAATTGAAATTTTGAAAAGCGCTACATGTATTCGCGATCAGCGTCGGATTTTACATCAGAAAATAGAGTTTGGTTGGAATAGGAGTTAGAAATTTTTTCCCTGTTCATGACGTCTCCCCTGCCAAATATCCAAAAAATGTGAAAATTTCTTATTGCAATAACTTTTGATCTAATTGAAATTTTGAAAAGCGCTACATGTATTCGCGATCAGCGTCGGATTTTACATCAGAAAATAGAGTTTGGTTGGAATAGGAGTTAGAAATTTTTTCCCTGTTCATGACGTCTCCCCTGCCAAATATCCAAGAAATGTGAAAATTTCTTATTGCAATAACTTTTGATCTAATTGAAATTTTGAAAAGCGCTACATGTATTCGCGATCAGCGTCGGATTTTACATCAGAAAATAGAGTTTGGTTGGAATAGGAGTTAGAAATTTTTTCCCTGTTCATGACGTCTCCCCTGCCAAATATCCAAGAAATGTGAAAATTTCTTATTGCAATAACTTTTGATCTAATTGAAATTTTGAAAAGCGCTACATGTATTCGCGATCAGCGTCGGATTTTACATCAGAAAATAGAGTTTGGTTGGAATAGGAGTTAGAAATTTTTTCCCTGTTCATGACGTCTCCCCTGCCAAATATCCAAGAAATGTGAAAATTTCTTATTGCAATAACTTTTGATCTAATTGAAATTTTGAAAAGCGCTACATGTATTCGCGATCAGCGTCGGATTTTACATCAGAAAATAGAGTTTGGTTGGAATAGGAGTTAGAAATTTTTTCCCTGTTCATGACGTCTCCCCTGCCAAATATCCAAGAAATGTGAAAATTTCTTATTGCAATAACTTTTGATCTAATTGAAATTTTGAAAAGCGCTACATGTATTCGCGATCAGCGTCGGATTTTACATCAGAAAATAGAGTTTGGTTGGAATAGGAGTTAGAAATTTTTTCCCTGTTCATGACGTCTCCCCTGCCAAATATCCAAAAAATGTGAAAATTTCTTATTGCAATAACTTTTGATCTAATTGAAATTTTGAAAAGCGCTACATGTATTCGCGATCAGCGTCGGATTTTACATCAGAAAATAGAGTTTGGTTGGAATAGGAGTTAGAAATTTTTTCCCTGTTCATGACGTCTCCCCTGCCAAATATCCAAGAAATGTGAAAATTTCTTATTGCAATAACTTTTGATCTAATTGAAATTTTGAAAAGCGCTACATGTATTCGCGATCAGCGTCGGATTTTACATCAGAAAATAGAGTTTGGTTGGAATAGGAGTTAGAAATTTTTTCCCTGTTCATGACGTCTCCCCTGCCAAATATCCAAAAAATGTGAAAATTTCTTATTGCAATAACTTTTGATCTAATTGAAATTTTGAAAAGCGCTACATGTATTCGCGATCAGCGTCGGATTTTACATCAGAAAATAGAGTTTGGTTGGAATAGGAGTTAGAAATTTTTTCCCTGTTCATGACGTCTCCCCTGCCAAATATCCAAAAAATGTGAAAATTTTTATTGCAATAACTTTTGATCTAATTGAAATTTTGAAAAGCGCTACATGTATTCGCGATCAGCGTCGGATTTTACATCAGAAAATAGAGTTTGGTTGGAATAGGAGTTAGAAATTTTTTCCCTGTTCATGACGTCTCCCCTGCCAAATATCCAAGAAATGTGAAAATTTCTTATTGCAATAACTTTTGATCTAATTGAAATTTTGAAAAGCGCTACATGTATTCGCGATCAGCGTCGGATTTTACATCAGAAAATAGAGTTTGGTTGGAATAGGAGTTAGAAATTTTTTCCCTGTTCATGACGTCTCCCCTGCCAAATATCCAAAAAATGTGAAAATTTTTATTGCAATAACTTTTGATCTAATTGAAATTTTGAAAAGCGCTACATGTATTCGCGATCAGCGTCGGATTTTACATCAGAAAATAGAGTTTGGTTGGAATAGGAGTTAGAAATTTTTTCCCTGTTCATGACGTCTCCCCTGCCAAATATCCAAGAAATGTGAAAATTTCTTATTGCAATAACTTTTGATCTAATTGAAATTTTGAAAAGCGCTACATGTATTCGCGATCAGCGTCGGATTTTACATCAGAAAATAGAGTTTGGTTGGAATAGGAGTTAGAAATTTTTTCCCTGTTCATGACGTCTCCCCTGCCAAATATCCAAGAAATGTGAAAATTTCTTATTGCAATAACTTTTGATCTAATTGAAATTTTGAAAAGCGCTACATGTATTCGCGATCAGCGTCGGATTTTACATCAGAAAATAGAGTTTGGTTGGAATAGGAGTTAGAAATTTTTTCCCTGTTCATGACGTCTCCCCTGCCAAATATCCAAGAAATGTGAAAATTTCTTATTGCAATAACTTTTGATCTAATTGAAATTTTGAAAAGCGCTACATGTATTCGCGATCAGCGTCGGATTTTACATCAGAAAATAGAGTTTGGTTGGAATAGGAGTTAGAAATTTTTTCCCTGTTCATGACGTCTCCCCTGCCAAATATCCAAAAAATGTGAAAATTTTTATTGCAATAACTTTTGATCTAATTGAAATTTTGAAAAGCGCTACATGTATTCGCGATCAGCGTCGGATTTTACATCAGAAAATAGAGTTTGGTTGGAATAGGAGTTAGAAATTTTTTCCCTGTTCATGACGTCTCCCCTGCCAAATATCCAAAAATGTGAAAATTTCTTATTGCAATAACTTTTGATCTAATTGAAATTTTGAAAAGCGCTACATGTATTCGCGATCAGCGTCGGATTTTACATCAGAAAATAGAGTTTGGTTGGAATAGGAGTTAGAAATTTTTTCCCTGTTCATGACGTCTCCCCTGCCAAATATCCAAAAAATGTGAAAATTTTTATTGCAATAACTTTTGATCTAATTGAAATTTTGAAAAGCGCTACATGTATTCGCGATCAGCGTCGGATTTTACATCAGAAAATAGAGTTTGGTTGGAATAGGAGTTAGAAATTTTTTCCCTGTTCATGACGTCTCCCCTGCCAAATATCCAAAAATGTGAAAATTTTTATTGCAATAACTTTTGATCTAATTGAAATTTTGAAAAGCGCTACATGTATTCGCGATCAGCGTCGGATTTTACATCAGAAAATAGAGTTTGGTTGGAATAGGAGTTAGAAATTTTTTCCCTGTTCATGACGTCTCCCCTGCCAAATATCCAAAAAATGTGAAAATTTCTTATTGCAATAACTTTTGATCTAATTGAAATTTTGAAAAGCGCTACATGTATTCGCGATCAGCGTCGGATTTTACATCAGAAAATAGAGTTTGGTTGGAATAGGAGTTAGAAATTTTTTCCCTGTTCATGACGTCTCCCCTGCCAAATATCCAAAAAATGTGAAAATTTCTTATTGCAATAACTTTTGATCTAATTGAAATTTTGAAAAGCGCTACATGTATTCGCGATCAGCGTCGGATTTTACATCAGAAAATAGAGTTTGGTTGGAATAGGAGTTAGAAATTTTTTCCCTGTTCATGACGTCTCCCCTGCCAAATATCCAAAAAATGTGAAAATTTCTTATTGCAATAACTTTTGATCTAATTGAAATTTTGAAAAGCGCTACATGTATTCGCGATCAGCGTCGGATTTTACATCAGAAAATAGAGTTTGGTTGGAATAGGAGTTAGAAATTTTTTCCCTGTTCATGACGTCTCCCCTGCCAAATATCCAAAAAATGTGAAAATTTCTTATTGCAATAACTTTTGATCTAATTGAAATTTTGAAAAGCGCTACATGTATTCGCGATCAGCGTCGGATTTTACATCAGAAAATAGAGTTTGGTTGGAATAGGAGTTAGAAATTTTTTCCCTGTTCATGACGTCTCCCCTGCCAAATATCCAAAAATGTGAAAATTTCTTATTGCAATAACTTTTGATCTAATTGAAATTTTGAAAAGCGCTACATGTATTCGCGATCAGCGTCGGATTTTACATCAGAAAATAGAGTTTGGTTGGAATAGGAGTTAGAAATTTTTTCCCTGTTCATGACGTCTCCCCTGCCAAATATCCAAGAAATGTGAAAATTTCTTATTGCAATAACTTTTGATCTAATTGAAATTTTGAAAAGCGCTACATGTATTCGCGATCAGCGTCGGATTTTACATCAGAAAATAGAGTTTGTTGGAATAGGAGTTAGAAATTTTTCCCTGTTCATGACGTCTCCCCTGCCAAATATCCAAAAAATGTGAAAATTTTTATTGCAATAACTTTTGATCTAATTGAAATTTTGAAAAGCGCTACATGTATTCGCGATCAGCGTCGGATTTTACATCAGAAAATAGAGTTTGGTTGGAATAGGAGTTAGAAATTTTTTCCCTGTTCATGACGTCTCCCCTGCCAAATATCCAAGAAATGTGAAAATTTCTTATTGCAATAACTTTTGATCTAATTGAAATTTTGAAAAGCGCTACATGTATTCGCGATCAGCGTCGGATTTTACATCAGAAAATAGAGTTTGGTTGGAATAGGAGTTAGAAATTTTTTCCCTGTTCATGACGTCTCCCCTGCCAAATATCCAAAAAATGTGAAAATTTCTTATTGCAATAACTTTTGATCTAATTGAAATTTTGAAAAGCGCTACATGTATTCGCGATCAGCGTCGGATTTTACATCAGAAAAATAGAGTTTGGTTGGAATAGGAGTTAGAAATTTTTTCCCTGTTCATGACGTCTCCCCTGCCAAATATCCAAGAAATGTGAAAATTTCTTATTGCAATAACTTTTGATCTAATTGAAATTTTGAAAAGCGCTACATGTATTCGCGATCAGCGTCGGATTTTACATCAGAAAATAGAGTTTGGTTGGAATAGGAGTTAGAAATTTTTCCCTGTTCATGACGTCTCCCCTGCCAAATATCCAAAAAATGTGAAAAATTTTTTATTGCAATAACTTTTGATCTAATTGAAATTTTGAAAAGCGCTACATGTATTCGCGATCAGCGTCGGATTTTACATCAGAAAAATAGAGTTTGGTTGGAATAGGAGTTAGAAATTTTTTCCCTGTTTCATGACGTCTCCCCTGCCAAATATCCAAAAAATGTGAAAATTTCTTATTGCAATAACTTTTGATCTAATTGAAATTTTGAAAAGCGCTACATGTATTCGCGATCAGCGTCGGATTTTACATCAGAAAATAGAGTTTGGTTGGAATAGGAGTTAGAAATTTTTCCCTGTTCATGACGTCTCCCCTGCCAAATATCCAAGAAATGTGAAAATTTCTTATTGCAATAACTTTTGATCTAATTGAAAATTTAAAAAGCGCTACATGTATTCGCGATCAGCGTCGGATTTTACATCAGAAAATAGAGTTTGGTTGGAATAGGAGTTAGAAATTTTTCCCTGTTCATGACGTCTCCCCTGCCAAATATCCAAAAAATGTGAAAATTTTTTATTGCAATAACTTTTGATCTAATTGAAATTTTGAAAAGCGCTACATGTATTCGCGATCAGCGTCGGATTTTACATCAGAAAATAGAGTTTTGGTTGGAAATAGGAGTTAGAAATTTTTTTCCCTGTTCATGACGTCTCCCCTGCCAAATATCCAAAAAAATGTGAAAATTTCTTATTGCAATAACTTTTGATCTAATTGAAATTTTGAAAAGCGCTACATGTATTCGCGATCAGCGTCGGATTTTACATCAGAAAATAGAGTTTGGTTGGAATAGGAGTTAGAAATTTTTTCCCTGTTCATGACGTCTCCCCTGCCAAATATCCAAGAAATGTGAAAAATTTTATTGCAATAACTTTTTGATCTAATTGAAATTTTGAAAAGCGCTACATGTATTCGGATCCAGCGTCGATTTACATCAGAAAATAGAGTTTTGTTGGAATAGGAGTTAGAAATTGTTTCCCTGTTCATGAACGTCTCCCCTGCCAAATATCCCAAAATGTGAAAATTTCTTATATTGCAATAACTTTTGATCCTAATTGAAATTTTGAAAAAGCGCTACATTGTATTCGCGATCAAGCGTCGGATTTTACATCAGAAAAATAGAGTTTGGTTGGAATAGGAGTTGAAATTTTTTCCCTGTTCATGACGTCCTCCCTGCCAAATATCCAAAAAATGTGAAAATTTCTTATTGCAAATAACTTTTGATCTAATTGAAATTTTGAAAAGCGCTACATGTATTCGCGATCAGCGTCGGATTTTACATCAGAAAATAGAGTTTGGTTGGAATAGGAGTTAGAAATTTTTCCCTGTTCATGACGTCTCCCCTGCCAAATATCCAAAAATGTGAAAATTTTTATTGCAATAACTTTTGATCTAATTGAAATTTTGAAAAGCGCTACATGTATTCGCGATCAGCGTCGGATTTTACATCAGAAAATAGAGTTTGGTTGGAATAGGAGTTAGAAATTTTTCCCTGTTCATGACGTCTCCCCTGCCAAATATCCAAAAATGTGAAAATTTTTATTGCAATAACTTTTGATCTAATTGAAATTTTGAAAAGCGCTACATGTATTCGCGATCAGCGTCGGATTTTACATCAGAAAATAGAGTTTGGTTGGAATAGGAGTTAGAAATTTTTCCCTGTTCATGACGTCTCCCCTGCCAAATATCCAAAAATGTGAAAATTTCTTATTGCAATAACTTTTGATCTAATTGAAATTTTGAAAAGCGCTACATGTATTCGCGATCAGCGTCGGATTTTACATCAGAAAATAGAGTTTGGTTGGAATAGGAGTTAGAAATTTTTCCCTGTTCATGACGTCTCCCCTGCCAAATATCCAAAAATGTGAAAATTTTTATTGCAATAACTTTTGATCTAATTGAAATTTTGAAAAGCGCTACATGTATTCGCGATCAGCGTCGGATTTTACATCAGAAAATAGAGTTTGGTTGGAATAGGAGTTAGAAATTTTTCCCTGTTCATGACGTCTCCCCTGCCAAATATCCAAAAATGTGAAAATTTTATTGCAATAACTTTTGATCTAATTGAAATTTTGAAAAGCGCTACATGTATTCGCGATCAGCGTCGGATTTTACATCAGAAAATAGAGTTTGGTTGGAATAGGAGTTAGAAATTTTTCCCTGTTCATGACGTCTCCCCTGCCAAATATCCAAAAATGTGAAAATTTCTTATTGCAATAACTTTTGATCTAATTGAAATTTTGAAAAGCGCTACATGTATTCGCGATCAGCGTCGGATTTTACATCAGAAAATAGAGTTTGGTTGGAATAGGAGTTAGAAATTTTTCCCTGTTCATGACGTCTCCCCTGCCAAATATCCAAAAATGTGAAAATTTTTATTGCAATAACTTTTGATCTAATTGAAATTTTGAAAAGCGCTACATGTATTCGCGATCAGCGTCGGATTTTACATCAGAAAATAGAGTTTGGTTGGAATAGGAGTTAGAAATTTTTCCCTGTTCATGACGTCTCCCCTGCCAAATATCCAAAAATGTGAAAATTTTTATTGCAATAACTTTTGATCTAATTGAAATTTTGAAAAGCGCTACATGTATTCGCGATCAGCGTCGGATTTTACATCAGAAAATAGAGTTTGGTTGGAATAGGAGTTAGAAATTTTTCCCTGTTCATGACGTCTCCCCTGCCAAATATCCAAAAATGTGAAAATTTTTATTGCAATAACTTTTGATCTAATTGAAATTTTGAAAAGCGCTACATGTATTCGCGATCAGCGTCGGATTTTACATCAGAAAATAGAGTTTGGTTGGAATAGGAGTTAGAAATTTTTCCCTGTTCATGACGTCTCCCCTGCCAAATATCCAAAAATGTGAAAATTTTTATTGCAATAACTTTTGATCTAATTGAAATTTTGAAAAGCGCTACATGTATTCGCGATCAGCGTCGGATTTTACATCAGAAAATAGAGTTTGGTTGGAATAGGAGTTAGAAATTTTTCCCTGTTCATGACGTCTCCCCTGCCAAATATCCAAAAATGTGAAAATTTTTATTGCAATAACTTTTGATCTAATTGAAATTTTGAAAAGCGCTACATGTATTCGCGATCAGCGTCGGATTTTACATCAGAAAATAGAGTTTGGTTGGAATAGGAGTTAGAAATTTTTCCCTGTTCATGACGTCTCCCCTGCCAAATATCCAAAAATGTGAAAATTTTTATTGCAATAACTTTTGATCTAATTGAAATTTTGAAAAGCGCTACATGTATTCGCGATCAGCGTCGGATTTTACATCAGAAAATAGAGTTTGGTTGGAATAGGAGTTAGAAATTTTTCCCTGTTCATGACGTCTCCCCTGCCAAATATCCAAAAATGTGAAAATTTCTTATTGCAATAACTTTTGATCTAATTGAAATTTTGAAAAGCGCTACATGTATTCGCGATCAGCGTCGGATTTTACATCAGAAAATAGAGTTTGGTTGGAATAGGAGTTAGAAATTTTTCCCTGTTCATGACGTCTCCCCTGCCAAATATCCAAAAATGTGAAAATTTTTATTGCAATAACTTTTGATCTAATTGAAATTTTGAAAAGCGCTACATGTATTCGCGATCAGCGTCGGATTTTACATCAGAAAATAGAGTTTGGTTGGAATAGGAGTTAGAAATTTTTCCCTGTTCATGACGTCTCCCCTGCCAAATATCCAAAAATGTGAAAATTTCTTATTGCAATAACTTTTGATCTAATTGAAATTTTGAAAAGCGCTACATGTATTCGCGATCAGCGTCGGATTTTACATCAGAAAATAGAGTTTGGTTGGAATAGGAGTTAGAAATTTTTCCCTGTTCATGACGTCTCCCCTGCCAAATATCCAAAAATGTGAAAATTTCTTATTGCAATAACTTTTGATCTAATTGAAATTTTGAAAAGCGCTACATGTATTCGCGATCAGCGTCGGATTTTACATCAGAAAATAGAGTTTGGTTGGAATAGGAGTTAGAAATTTTTCCCTGTTCATGACGTCTCCCCTGCCAAATATCCAAAAATGTGAAAATTTCTTATTGCAATAACTTTTGATCTAATTGAAATTTTGAAAAGCGCTACATGTATTCGCGATCAGCGTCGGATTTTACATCAGAAAATAGAGTTTGGTTGGAATAGGAGTTAGAAATTTTTCCCTGTTCATGACGTCTCCCCTGCCAAATATCCAAAAATGTGAAAATTTTTATTGCAATAACTTTTGATCTAATTGAAATTTTGAAAAGCGCTACATGTATTCGCGATCAGCGTCGGATTTTACATCAGAAAATAGAGTTTGGTTGGAATAGGAGTTAGAAATTTTTCCCTGTTCATGACGTCTCCCCTGCCAAATATCCAAAAATGTGAAAATTTTTATTGCAATAACTTTTGATCTAATTGAAATTTTGAAAAGCGCTACATGTATTCGCGATCAGCGTCGGATTTTACATCAGAAAATAGAGTTTGGTTGGAATAGGAGTTAGAAATTTTTCCCTGTTCATGACGTCTCCCCTGCCAAATATCCAAAAATGTGAAAATTTCTTATTGCAATAACTTTTGATCTAATTGAAATTTTGAAAAGCGCTACATGTATTCGCGATCAGCGTCGGATTTTACATCAGAAAATAGAGTTTGGTTGGAATAGGAGTTAGAAATTTTTCCCTGTTCATGACGTCTCCCCTGCCAAATATCCAAAAATGTGAAAATTTTTATTGCAATAACTTTTGATCTAATTGAAATTTTGAAAAGCGCTACATGTATTCGCGATCAGCGTCGGATTTTACATCAGAAAATAGAGTTTGGTTGGAATAGGAGTTAGAAATTTTTCCCTGTTCATGACGTCTCCCCTGCCAAATATCCAAAAATGTGAAAATTTCTTATTGCAATAACTTTTGATCTAATTGAAATTTTGAAAAGCGCTACATGTATTCGCGATCAGCGTCGGATTTTACATCAGAAAATAGAGTTTGGTTGGAATAGGAGTTAGAAATTTTTCCCTGTTCATGACGTCTCCCCTGCCAAATATCCAAAAATGTGAAAATTTTTATTGCAATAACTTTTGATCTAATTGAAATTTTGAAAAGCGCTACATGTATTCGCGATCAGCGTCGGATTTTACATCAGAAAATAGAGTTTGGTTGGAATAGGAGTTAGAAATTTTTCCCTGTTCATGACGTCTCCCCTGCCAAATATCCAAAAATGTGAAAATTTTTATTGCAATAACTTTTGATCTAATTGAAATTTTGAAAAGCGCTACATGTATTCGCGATCAGCGTCGGATTTTACATCAGAAAATAGAGTTTGGTTGGAATAGGAGTTAGAAATTTTTCCCTGTTCATGACGTCTCCCCTGCCAAATATCCAAAAATGTGAAAATTTCTTATTGCAATAACTTTTGATCTAATTGAAATTTTGAAAAGCGCTACATGTATTCGCGATCAGCGTCGGATTTTACATCAGAAAATAGAGTTTGGTTGGAATAGGAGTTAGAAATTTTTCCCTGTTCATGACGTCTCCCCTGCCAAATATCCAAAAATGTGAAAATTTCTTATTGCAATAACTTTTGATCTAATTGAAATTTTGAAAAGCGCTACATGTATTCGCGATCAGCGTCGGATTTTACATCAGAAAATAGAGTTTGGTTGGAATAGGAGTTAGAAATTTTTCCCTGTTCATGACGTCTCCCCTGCCAAATATCCAAAAATGTGAAAATTTCTTATTGCAATAACTTTTGATCTAATTGAAATTTTGAAAAGCGCTACATGTATTCGCGATCAGCGTCGGATTTTACATCAGAAAATAGAGTTTGGTTGGAATAGGAGTTAGAAATTTTTCCCTGTTCATGACGTCTCCCCTGCCAAATATCCAAAAATGTGAAAATTTTTATTGCAATAACTTTTGATCTAATTGAAATTTTGAAAAGCGCTACATGTATTCGCGATCAGCGTCGGATTTTACATCAGAAAATAGAGTTTGGTTGGAATAGGAGTTAGAAATTTTTCCCTGTTCATGACGTCTCCCCTGCCAAATATCCAAAAATGTGAAAATTTTTATTGCAATAACTTTTGATCTAATTGAAATTTTGAAAAGCGCTACATGTATTCGCGATCAGCGTCGGATTTTACATCAGAAAATAGAGTTTGGTTGGAATAGGAGTTAGAAATTTTTCCCTGTTCATGACGTCTCCCCTGCCAAATATCCAAAAATGTGAAAATTTTTATTGCAATAACTTTTGATCTAATTGAAATTTTGAAAAGCGCTACATGTATTCGCGATCAGCGTCGGATTTTACATCAGAAAATAGAGTTTGGTTGGAATAGGAGTTAGAAATTTTTCCCTGTTCATGACGTCTCCCCTGCCAAATATCCAAAAATGTGAAAATTTTTATTGCAATAACTTTTGATCTAATTGAAATTTTGAAAAGCGCTACATGTATTCGCGATCAGCGTCGGATTTTACATCAGAAAATAGAGTTTGGTTGGAATAGGAGTTAGAAATTTTTCCCTGTTCATGACGTCTCCCCTGCCAAATATCCAAAAATGTGAAAATTTCTTATTGCAATAACTTTTGATCTAATTGAAATTTTGAAAAGCGCTACATGTATTCGCGATCAGCGTCGGATTTTACATCAGAAAATAGAGTTTGGTTGGAATAGGAGTTAGAAATTTTTCCCTGTTCATGACGTCTCCCCTGCCAAATATCCAAAAATGTGAAAATTTCTTATTGCAATAACTTTTGATCTAATTGAAATTTTGAAAAGCGCTACATGTATTCGCGATCAGCGTCGGATTTTACATCAGAAAATAGAGTTTGGTTGGAATAGGAGTTAGAAATTTTTCCCTGTTCATGACGTCTCCCCTGCCAAATATCCAAAAATGTGAAAATTTTTATTGCAATAACTTTTGATCTAATTGAAATTTTGAAAAGCGCTACATGTATTCGCGATCAGCGTCGGATTTTACATCAGAAAATAGAGTTTGGTTGGAATAGGAGTTAGAAATTTTTCCCTGTTCATGACGTCTCCCCTGCCAAATATCCAAAAATGTGAAAATTTTTATTGCAATAACTTTTGATCTAATTGAAATTTTGAAAAGCGCTACATGTATTCGCGATCAGCGTCGGATTTTACATCAGAAAATAGAGTTTGGTTGGAATAGGAGTTAGAAATTTTTCCCTGTTCATGACGTCTCCCCTGCCAAATATCCAAAAATGTGAAAATTTCTTATTGCAATAACTTTTGATCTAATTGAAATTTTGAAAAGCGCTACATGTATTCGCGATCAGCGTCGGATTTTACATCAGAAAATAGAGTTTGGTTGGAATAGGAGTTAGAAATTTTTCCCTGTTCATGACGTCTCCCCTGCCAAATATCCAAAAATGTGAAAATTTTTATTGCAATAACTTTTGATCTAATTGAAATTTTGAAAAGCGCTACATGTATTCGCGATCAGCGTCGGATTTTACATCAGAAAATAGAGTTTGGTTGGAATAGGAGTTAGAAATTTTTCCCTGTTCATGACGTCTCCCCTGCCAAATATCCAAAAATGTGAAAATTTTTATTGCAATAACTTTTGATCTAATTGAAATTTTGAAAAGCGCTACATGTATTCGCGATCAGCGTCGGATTTTACATCAGAAAATAGAGTTTGGTTGGAATAGGAGTTAGAAATTTTTCCCTGTTCATGACGTCTCCCCTGCCAAATATCCAAAAATGTGAAAATTTTTATTGCAATAACTTTTGATCTAATTGAAATTTTGAAAAGCGCTACATGTATTCGCGATCAGCGTCGGATTTTACATCAGAAAATAGAGTTTGGTTGGAATAGGAGTTAGAAATTTTTCCCTGTTCATGACGTCTCCCCTGCCAAATATCCAAAAATGTGAAAATTTTTATTGCAATAACTTTTGATCTAATTGAAATTTTGAAAAGCGCTACATGTATTCGCGATCAGCGTCGGATTTTACATCAGAAAATAGAGTTTGGTTGGAATAGGAGTTAGAAATTTTTCCCTGTTCATGACGTCTCCCCTGCCAAATATCCAAAAATGTGAAAATTTTTATTGCAATAACTTTTGATCTAATTGAAATTTTGAAAAGCGCTACATGTATTCGCGATCAGCGTCGGATTTTACATCAGAAAATAGAGTTTGGTTGGAATAGGAGTTAGAAATTTTTCCCTGTTCATGACGTCTCCCCTGCCAAATATCCAAAAATGTGAAAATTTCTTATTGCAATAACTTTTGATCTAATTGAAATTTTGAAAAGCGCTACATGTATTCGCGATCAGCGTCGGATTTTACATCAGAAAATAGAGTTTGGTTGGAATAGGAGTTAGAAATTTTTCCCTGTTCATGACGTCTCCCCTGCCAAATATCCAAAAATGTGAAAATTTCTTATTGCAATAACTTTTGATCTAATTGAAATTTTGAAAAGCGCTACATGTATTCGCGATCAGCGTCGGATTTTACATCAGAAAATAGAGTTTGGTTGGAATAGGAGTTAGAAATTTTTCCCTGTTCATGACGTCTCCCCTGCCAAATATCCAAAAATGTGAAAATTTTTATTGCAATAACTTTTGATCTAATTGAAATTTTGAAAAGCGCTACATGTATTCGCGATCAGCGTCGGATTTTACATCAGAAAATAGAGTTTGGTTGGAATAGGAGTTAGAAATTTTTCCCTGTTCATGACGTCTCCCCTGCCAAATATCCAAAAATGTGAAAATTTTTATTGCAATAACTTTTGATCTAATTGAAATTTTGAAAAGCGCTACATGTATTCGCGATCAGCGTCGGATTTTACATCAGAAAATAGAGTTTGGTTGGAATAGGAGTTAGAAATTTTTCCCTGTTCATGACGTCTCCCCTGCCAAATATCCAAAAATGTGAAAATTTTTATTGCAATAACTTTTGATCTAATTGAAATTTTGAAAAGCGCTACATGTATTCGCGATCAGCGTCGGATTTTACATCAGAAAATAGAGTTTGGTTGGAATAGGAGTTAGAAATTTTTCCCTGTTCATGACGTCTCCCCTGCCAAATATCCAAAAATGTGAAAATTTTTATTGCAATAACTTTTGATCTAATTGAAATTTTGAAAAGCGCTACATGTATTCGCGATCAGCGTCGGATTTTACATCAGAAAATAGAGTTTGGTTGGAATAGGAGTTAGAAATTTTTCCCTGTTCATGACGTCTCCCCTGCCAAATATCCAAAAATGTGAAAATTTCTTATTGCAATAACTTTTGATCTAATTGAAATTTTGAAAAGCGCTACATGTATTCGCGATCAGCGTCGGATTTTACATCAGAAAATAGAGTTTGGTTGGAATAGGAGTTAGAAATTTTTCCCTGTTCATGACGTCTCCCCTGCCAAATATCCAAAAATGTGAAAATTTCTTATTGCAATAACTTTTGATCTAATTGAAATTTTGAAAAGCGCTACATGTATTCGCGATCAGCGTCGGATTTTACATCAGAAAATAGAGTTTGGTTGGAATAGGAGTTAGAAATTTTTCCCTGTTCATGACGTCTCCCCTGCCAAATATCCAAAAATGTGAAAATTTTTATTGCAATAACTTTTGATCTAATTGAAATTTTGAAAAGCGCTACATGTATTCGCGATCAGCGTCGGATTTTACATCAGAAAATAGAGTTTGGTTGGAATAGGAGTTAGAAATTTTTCCCTGTTCATGACGTCTCCCCTGCCAAATATCCAAAAATGTGAAAATTTTTATTGCAATAACTTTTGATCTAATTGAAATTTTGAAAAGCGCTACATGTATTCGCGATCAGCGTCGGATTTTACATCAGAAAATAGAGTTTGGTTGGAATAGGAGTTAGAAATTTTTCCCTGTTCATGACGTCTCCCCTGCCAAATATCCAAAAATGTGAAAATTTCTTATTGCAATAACTTTTGATCTAATTGAAATTTTGAAAAGCGCTACATGTATTCGCGATCAGCGTCGGATTTTACATCAGAAAATAGAGTTTGGTTGGAATAGGAGTTAGAAATTTTTCCCTGTTCATGACGTCTCCCCTGCCAAATATCCAAAAATGTGAAAATTTTTATTGCAATAACTTTTGATCTAATTGAAATTTTGAAAAGCGCTACATGTATTCGCGATCAGCGTCGGATTTTACATCAGAAAATAGAGTTTGGTTGGAATAGGAGTTAGAAATTTTTCCCTGTTCATGACGTCTCCCCTGCCAAATATCCAAAAATGTGAAAATTTCTTATTGCAATAACTTTTGATCTAATTGAAATTTTGAAAAGCGCTACATGTATTCGCGATCAGCGTCGGATTTTACATCAGAAAATAGAGTTTGGTTGGAATAGGAGTTAGAAATTTTTCCCTGTTCATGACGTCTCCCCTGCCAAATATCCAAAAATGTGAAAATTTTTATTGCAATAACTTTTGATCTAATTGAAATTTTGAAAAGCGCTACATGTATTCGCGATCAGCGTCGGATTTTACATCAGAAAATAGAGTTTGGTTGGAATAGGAGTTAGAAATTTTTCCCTGTTCATGACGTCTCCCCTGCCAAATATCCAAAAATGTGAAAATTTTTATTGCAATAACTTTTGATCTAATTGAAATTTTGAAAAGCGCTACATGTATTCGCGATCAGCGTCGGATTTTACATCAGAAAATAGAGTTTGGTTGGAATAGGAGTTAGAAATTTTTCCCTGTTCATGACGTCTCCCCTGCCAAATATCCAAAAATGTGAAAATTTTTATTGCAATAACTTTTGATCTAATTGAAATTTTGAAAAGCGCTACATGTATTCGCGATCAGCGTCGGATTTTACATCAGAAAATAGAGTTTGGTTGGAATAGGAGTTAGAAATTTTTCCCTGTTCATGACGTCTCCCCTGCCAAATATCCAAAAATGTGAAAATTTTTATTGCAATAACTTTTGATCTAATTGAAATTTTGAAAAGCGCTACATGTATTCGCGATCAGCGTCGGATTTTACATCAGAAAATAGAGTTTGGTTGGAATAGGAGTTAGAAATTTTTCCCTGTTCATGACGTCTCCCCTGCCAAATATCCAAAAATGTGAAAATTTTTATTGCAATAACTTTTGATCTAATTGAAATTTTGAAAAGCGCTACATGTATTCGCGATCAGCGTCGGATTTTACATCAGAAAATAGAGTTTGGTTGGAATAGGAGTTAGAAATTTTTCCCTGTTCATGACGTCTCCCCTGCCAAATATCCAAAAATGTGAAAATTTTTATTGCAATAACTTTTGATCTAATTGAAATTTTGAAAAGCGCTACATGTATTCGCGATCAGCGTCGGATTTTACATCAGAAAATAGAGTTTGGTTGGAATAGGAGTTAGAAATTTTTCCCTGTTCATGACGTCTCCCCTGCCAAATATCCAAAAATGTGAAAATTTTTATTGCAATAACTTTTGATCTAATTGAAATTTTGAAAAGCGCTACATGTATTCGCGATCAGCGTCGGATTTTACATCAGAAAATAGAGTTTGGTTGGAATAGGAGTTAGAAATTTTTCCCTGTTCATGACGTCTCCCCTGCCAAATATCCAAAAATGTGAAAATTTTTATTGCAATAACTTTTGATCTAATTGAAATTTTGAAAAGCGCTACATGTATTCGCGATCAGCGTCGGATTTTACATCAGAAAATAGAGTTTGGTTGGAATAGGAGTTAGAAATTTTTCCCTGTTCATGACGTCTCCCCTGCCAAATATCCAAAAATGTGAAAATTTCTTATTGCAATAACTTTTGATCTAATTGAAATTTTGAAAAGCGCTACATGTATTCGCGATCAGCGTCGGATTTTACATCAGAAAATAGAGTTTGGTTGGAATAGGAGTTAGAAATTTTTTCCCTGTTCATGACGTCTCCCCTGCCAAATATCCAAAAATGTGAAAATTTTTATTGCAATAACTTTTGATCTAATTGAAATTTTGAAAAGCGCTACATGTATTCGCGATCAGCGTCGGATTTTACATCAGAAAATAGAGTTTGGTTGGAATAGGAGTTAGAAATTTTTTCCCTGTTCATGACGTCTCCCCTGCCAAATATCCAAAAATGTGAAAATTTCTTATTGCAATAACTTTTGATCTAATTGAAATTTTGAAAAGCGCTACATGTATTCGCGATCAGCGTCGGATTTTACATCAGAAAATAGAGTTTGGTTGGAATAGGAGTTAGAAATTTTTCCCTGTTCATGACGTCTCCCCTGCCAAATATCCAAAAATGTGAAAATTTTTATTGCAATAACTTTTGATCTAATTGAAATTTTGAAAAGCGCTACATGTATTCGCGATCAGCGTCGGATTTTACATCAGAAAATAGAGTTTGGTTGGAATAGGAGTTAGAAATTTTTCCCTGTTCATGACGTCTCCCCTGCCAAATATCCAAAAATGTGAAAATTTTTATTGCAATAACTTTTGATCTAATTGAAATTTTGAAAAGCGCTACATGTATTCGCGATCAGCGTCGGATTTTACATCAGAAAATAGAGTTTGGTTGGAATAGGAGTTAGAAATTTTTCCCTGTTCATGACGTCTCCCCTGCCAAATATCCAAGAAATGTGAAAATTTTTATTGCAATAACTTTTGATCTAATTGAAATTTTGAAAAGCGCTACATGTATTCGCGATCAGCGTCGGATTTTACATCAGAAAATAGAGTTTGGTTGGAATAGGAGTTAGAAATTTTTCCCTGTTCATGACGTCTCCCCTGCCAAATATCCAAAAATGTGAAAATTTTTATTGCAATAACTTTTGATCTAATTGAAATTTTGAAAAGCGCTACATGTATTCGCGATCAGCGTCGGATTTTACATCAGAAAATAGAGTTTGGTTGGAATAGGAGTTAGAAATTTTTTCCCTGTTCATGACGTCTCCCCTGCCAAATATCCAAAAATGTGAAAATTTTTATTGCAATAACTTTTGATCTAATTGAAATTTTGAAAAGCGCTACATGTATTCGCGATCAGCGTCGGATTTTACATCAGAAAATAGAGTTTGGTTGGAATAGGAGTTAGAAATTTTTCCCTGTTCATGACGTCTCCCCTGCCAAATATCCAAAAATGTGAAAATTTTTATTGCAATAACTTTTGATCTAATTGAAATTTTGAAAAGCGCTACATGTATTCGCGATCAGCGTCGGATTTTACATCAGAAAATAGAGTTTGGTTGGAATAGGAGTTAGAAATTTTTCCCTGTTCATGACGTCTCCCCTGCCAAATATCCAAAAATGTGAAAATTCTTATTGCAATAACTTTTGATCTAATTGAAATTTTGAAAAGCGCTACATGTATTCGCGATCAGCGTCGGATTTTACATCAGAAAATAGAGTTTGGTTGGAATAGGAGTTAGAAATTTTTCCCTGTTCATGACGTCTCCCCTGCCAAATATCCAAAAATGTGAAAATTTCTTATTGCAATAACTTTTGATCTAATTGAAATTTTGAAAAGCGCTACATGTATTCGCGATCAGCGTCGGATTTTACATCAGAAAATAGAGTTTGGTTGGAATAGGAGTTAGAAATTTTTTCCCTGTTCATGACGTCTCCCCTGCCAAATATCCAAAAATGTGAAAATTTCTTATTGCAATAACTTTTGATCTAATTGAAATTTTGAAAAGCGCTACATGTATTCGCGATCAGCGTCGGATTTTACATCAGAAAATAGAGTTTGGTTGGAATAGGAGTTAGAAATTTTTCCCTGTTCATGACGTCTCCCCTGCCAAATATCCAAGAAATGTGAAAAATTTATTGCAATAACTTTTGATCTAATTGAAATTTTGAAAAGCGCTACATGTATTCGCGATCAGCGTCGGATTTTACATCAGAAAATAGAGTTTGGTTGGAATAGGAGTTAGAAATTTTTCCCTGTTCATGACGTCTCCCCTGCCAAATATCCAAGAAATGTGAAAATTCTTATTGCAATAACTTTTGATCTAATTGAAATTTTGAAAAGCGCTACATGTATTCGCGATCAGCGTCGGATTTTACATCAGAAAATAGAGTTTGGTTGGAATAGGAGTTAGAAATTTTTCCCTGTTCATGACGTCTCCCCTGCCAAATATCCAAAAAATGTGAAAATTCTTATTGCAATAACTTTTGATCTAATTGAAATTTTGAAAAGCGCTACATGTATTCGCGATCAGCGTCGGATTTTACATCAGAAAATAGAGTTTGGTTGGAATAGGAGTTAGAAATTTTTTCCCTGTTCATGACGTCTCCCTGCCAAATATCCAAAAATGTGAAAATTTTATTGCAATAACTTTTGATCTAATTGAAATTTTGAAAAGCGCTACATGTATTCGCGATCAGCGTCGGATTTTACATCAGAAAATAGAGTTTGGTTGGAATAGGAGTTAGAAATTTTTTCCCTGTT